>JAOANR010000011.1:16642995-16743108 GCA_030278955.1 Hygrophila difformis
ATTTATTCTGAATTACACTATACTCTCTATCTAAACTATTGATTATTCAAAAATTTAATCAAAATTTATTCTTTAAAGAATTTTAATGTTTACTAAAATATATATACGTCATTCGTTTTTCCCAAAGTGATATAGTTCAATGCCTAACCAATAAGTGCAGTCTTAGACATGACTCCCTCTATTTGCTCCTACTCCACTCCCACCGGAGGTTCCGCCGGACATCGTGTTTAATGGAACCTTGCCAGTTCCTTTTAGGGATATGGTTTTAGATGGGAAGCAGGCTTCCCCCACTCCATTGCTCCATTGAACGTCGAGCCTGAGAAGGATAAGTTGATTATTTTTGGATCTTATTGACAGTGAACGGTTGAAGCCGAGAATAACGATTGATGTGTGCCGCTAAGCATGTGTGTAAGCCATGGGAAGATGTTCTTCTCACTACAAAAAATTTTGCAGCAAGGCAACGAATTTGGCGATGAAATTTTATTGAAGTCATCGCCTAAAACCTCGTCGCCTAGCGGATTTCGTCGCCTAGAGCACTAGGCGACGACCAAGGCGACGAAATCCTTTCGTCACCTGCCCGCAAAATTCTTGTAGTGTATCATCTCGGTTATTGGCAAGAAAGTAAGGTTCTGGCTTTGGAGGAGAGACTTACCCAGTTGTGGAAGCTTAAATGGCACTTTGCCCGGGTTAAAATGAAGGTAGGGTTTTTCTTAGTGAAGTTTTATCAGGCTGCGGATCAAACGCAAGTTCTAAATAATGGACAATGGATAACATTTGATAGCTATATCTCACGGCTATGCCATGGAAACCCAAGTTCGTTGCTGATGAAGCCTCTCCTAAGAAGACGATTGTGTGGGCTCGTTTCCCAATGTTATGTATTGAAATATTATGATGAGTTCATCCTCACGAAGATGGTGGCTGCTTTGGGAACACCGGTTTGGGTGGATGATATGTCAAAGGACGTGCAATGCGGGAAGTATGTGCAGATTTGTGTTGAAATAGATTTGAGCCTGCCTATGATCTCGAGTATCTTTATTGGCGATCGTTGGCAAAAGGTGGCTCACGAGGGATTACATCTTCTCTGTACGTCTTGTAAGAGGTATGGACATGCGAGCAATGATTATCCGGATAGAGTATCACTAGCGGCAGGGAAATCAGTTCCCTCTCCGGCGACTTCTAGAACTAGTGTTCCGGTGGAAGGTGCGACAGTTGGGGCGGTTTCTATAGAAACCAAATTTGTTAGTGCATTTGAGAGCACTATTCCGACTGCAGTTGATATTGCATGTCACGTCATTTCCTCCACAATTCCATCATAGACTATAGGGGATGACTGGGTTAAAGTGCTCAAAAGGAGGTTTGTTGGGCCTAATAAGTCAAAAAGAGGCACTACCATCTAGAGCAATGTTTTGGTTGGACCGTCTAAGCCTTTTAAGGGGCCTAAGAGAAGTGCAAATAGGCCTAAGATATGCTCAATAGAAAGTCCACTTCTGGCCCAATGTCTACTGAACAACGGAAGGGTAAGGAGATAGCAGAGGGCTCCCTCATATCCAAAACTGATATGAACAAATTTGCTAAACGTGCTCAACCATCCCATAAGATAGACTTTGGTGTTTTTCGTGAAGCTCTAGCGGGTCAAAGATCATCCTCCTATCCTTCTCCGGTCGGTAAGCCGCCTGATGGAGCTGTCTCGATGCAATGCTAGGGTTTTTTCCTTCCCCTTCCCTTTGTTTCCAATTATGACTTTTCAACATTTTAAAGTGCTCTCCTGGAATGTTGAGGGTTTGGTGGGCTTGCCAACGATGCGGGTTCTCTTGGATATTATGAGAAGGGTGGTTCCAAACATGATTGTTATTTGCAGCCGCAATCTTTGTTTATTCAATCTCAATTGCTATTTGTTTGGGAGAGCTTTATACCTGTTTGTATCCAGGAAACCATTAGGAATTCTGGTGGATTGTCGATTCTGATACGAAGAGGTATTTCTGCTCATGCTCAGATTTTTGACCAACGGGATAGATTGATTTCTATTAATTTTTCTTCTGGGGCTCTTTCTTGGGTTATTACAACTTTGTATGCTCATCCCCAATATTCTGGTCGGTGGCAGAATTGGGATCATATTCAACAGCTCTCTACGCTAATACACGGTGCATGGGTGGTCATAGGGGATTGGAAGCAAATAGTGAGCTCTAACGAGGTCCGAGGTGGATTGTTTAATGTCTCGAGAGCTGAGGAAATGGAGACACTCCTTTATCAATTTGGCTTATCTACTATTAATTCCCAAGGAAGCGTATTCACTTGGTCATGGCCAATAGGGGATACATGTCGGATATTCAAACGTCTTGACATGGTTAAGGGTAACATTGATAGGATTTTTCTGTTTCCATTTGGTTTTGTCCCAACACTCCCCAGAATTGGGTCTGACCATTGCCCTCTTTTGTTGAACTATGGGAAGGCTCCTAAGCATCTGACTACTCATTTTAGATGGGAAGTAGCTTGGTTGGTATTACTGATTACCATGTGGTGGTTCAACATGTTTGGGACACCACTTCACCTTCTATTTGCAATCAGCTGCACAATGTTCGGGTCTCCTCTTTGGATTTTAAACGTGATTATGAGAGGACCTTTAAGTGGAAAAACATTAAAGTCTTGAAATGGTGGAAAGGGATCTCTCGAACATTGGAGAATGTAGACTCCCTCCATTTGTTATTGCTTGAAATTGAGCTTAAAAAGGAATATGAATTGGTGTTGGCACAAGAAGAGGTTTATTGGTATCAACGAGCTCAGGAGAAATGGGTTTTGCTTGGCGACTGGAACACTACTTATTTCCATGCCCGTGCAAATTGTAAATGCCACAGGAAGCAGATTCATGGTATGGCCTTACCGGATAGCAGTTGAAGCGAAGATGAAGCTGTCATTAAGACTCAAGCCAGAGAATGATTTAAGTTCGGCTACTCTTTGTAATCTTTAGAATAGCATTTGGCCGATCTTGCATGGGTGCATCTCTTACCACTAGAGTGCTTTGGTCTTGTTGATAATGCATCACACTCCAGGAGCTGCTGAGTCATATGGCAGGTCCTCAGGGTCAGATTTAGGCTATTATCCTAAGATCAATATCACCAAGGCATATGACAATGTATTTTGGGACTTTCTGGACAAGTGCTTACAATTCCTCCGACCATTGATTGAACTTCTTGTGGCTTGTGTTTCCTCTCCTACTTTCTCAATTCTATGGAATGGGAGTGCTCTTCGAGGGGCGACCCGATATCCCATATCTCTTCTTGATTATTATGGAAAAGTTGTCAATCATGTTAACTAATATGGTAGATCAGGGCTTGTGGATCAATTTTCTAATAATGGAGTTGGGGTGGTGTCTGGTATGGTTTTTAATCCACTCATATCCTCCGTGTTCAATCCACCAATTGTGCCTACGGTCGACTGACTGTGGACTAATGACATAGTGCACATTATAGTTGTGACATCTCTAGGTATGTGTTTGGGTTTTCCAATGCGACAGTAAGGAAGCGATGTAGGGATTTCTCTTTCATTTTGAATAAACTTGATGGTTGTCTTGACTGGGTGGCGTGTAAACTTTGAACAAGGCTAGTTGACATAAATTGTGCCATGGAGTTATGGCTGCCATTGAAACTTATTTTATGTAGCTGCATTGGTTGCTCGAAATAGTGTGTTCCGCTATTGATAGGAGGATAAACAAGTTTTTGTGGAAAGATCATAAGGAGAAGGGGACTTATTCGATCAGGTGGGATATTTTGGTCTCGTTTAGAAAATCGCGGGGGGGGGGGGGGGGCTTAGTCTCCGACGGGATCGACAAGTGAATATTGCATTGCTTGGAAAAATCATTTGGGCGATTCTTCACTCCCCTAATAAGCCATATGTGCAATTGCCTCCTCTGCCGCTCATTTTGTTCTCTCCTCACTCCTCCTGGCAGATCTTGTGTGCTAAAAATTGTGCAGAAGCTGCTCCCTTTGGGTCCGCCAGGTCTAAAGCTCCCTCCGCATGACGATTCCTCATGACTATGATCTCATGCCACGGGAACATGTCTGTGAGTTTGTTCACGGGCTACTATGTGTCTATGATACCTTCTTCTTGTTAAGGCCTTGGTGATTTGGATCGAGCACAATGTCTCTTTAGGGGGAAGATCCACTCTATTTAGAGCATTCAACGCGACATCTGACATGGCCAAGTAGGGGTTGCTTCTCCCCCTCGGCCTTTGCAGTTGATTCAATGGAATATGCAGGTGGTAAATGGAGCAATTTTATATCTTGATGGCAGCTTCATTGGTAACCCTGACAGATTGGGCTTTGGTTTCATGGTTAGGGATGAGACGGGTCAATGGTTTGGTGGCGGGTGTGGCTTTCTTGGTCACAATTCAAACACCTTTGCCGAATTGTCGACTTTGGCCGCGGGTTTGAAGTTTGTTGTCCAGTTGGGTGTACATCGCGCCTGCTATTTTGATTCCATGGCTTGCATTAAACTGATTGGGGAGCAAGATCCTGTCCATCCCCTTGCTGCTTTTGTTGCTCGGATTGTGGAGTTGTGTGGTTCCTTCGAGGAGTGCTCCATTCACCATGTGCTTCGTGAGGGTAATAGAGTTGGTGACAGCTTGGCCAAGCATGGGGCGTCCATTGAAAACTTCTTGTCCACCTGGGCCTTCCGTCTTGATTTTGTAATCGGGGATTTGGCAGTGGATGCGTCAAGCGTATGCTTTCCCAGATTCTGGCGTGGCTTGTTTTATTTTTATTTGATTTGTGTGGTTTTTTCTTTATTTTTTCATTTGTTGTCTGGCTTCACATTTCCCAAAAAAGTGATATATTTCGACTTTTCACATTTTAAACTTAGATATTTATGGAACAATATATTATAATTGAAATAGTGTCTTTATAGCTCTGTGTATATATAAGGGTGAATTTGAATTAGGTGGATTGTGAATGCCAAATAAATAAGCTTCAAGACACTTTATAAAAATTATATTTTATTTTCACAAATATTTTCTTTTGCGTATATTGGGTATCTCCAGACCAGATTGGGCCTATTTTCACAATAATAATAATAATAATAATAATAATAATAATAATAATAATAATAATAATAATAATAATAATAATAATAATAATAATAATACGCAGAATATAATAAATAAATAGATATATAAATAAATATTTAGATTTTCTCATTTTACATATATTTTATATCATCTATCTATACAGTAAACAAATGATATATAATGACCGTGTTTGGGTATAAGCAGATAACATATACTCCCTCCGTTTTTAAATAACTTCTTCATTTCTATATTGTGCGCAATCCAATGCACATTTTCAATCATTAATAACCGGGGTAACGCTTAATCCTCTAGATGGAGTCTTTAAGACAGAAGGCGAGACGATGACAGCCCAAAGGGATGCTAGGAACTAGACCATCGCGAAACAAACTAAGGAAATGAAAGCAGTAAAAAAATAGTAAAGAAATCATTAAGGAAAGCGATAAATAAAAGTAAAGTACTGAAAAAATAAAGACATGGTATTGAAATGTTAGGTGGTTGAGGAACCCAGATTACATATTGAGTTCTAATATTTATACAACGTCTGGTGCCTGTTCGTTGAGAGGCACCGGTTGGGGGAAAGGGATAAGGATGAAATTCCAAAAAAAGATCTTTCCCGCCTTTATTCTGGTACTGGCGCGGATAAGGCTTCCGCGAGGGTGAGGAGAGTCTTCGTGCAGGGTGACGTCACTTCGTAATGTACTGGAACCGCTTCCTCCAACTCGTGGTACTGATGAGAGTAAATATGTTCGTACATTTTGTTAATATTTTAAGTGGTTTGGATCGATTATATGAGGATATGGCTTATTTGTGCATATTTTGGTTATTTTGTAGGCTTGAAGGTGATTGGAGAAAAACAAGTGGAAAGTGACCTTTTTGAGAAAAATTGGCAGCAAGGAAGGAGCATGTTGGTCATGGTCATGACTAGCATTGGAGAACATAGTTGGAATTTGACCCTTAATTGGCTTGGGCTTATTTTTGAGTTAAGAAGACAAAATACCTGCGAGAATTGGAAAAAGGAGGGCTGGAGTGGAATTGGGAGGAATTAAGGAAGTTAATGGCAATTTAGAAAAGAAAATCAAAGGGAGAAAATGAAGGACAATCAAAGAAATTAAGTGAGTAATCAATCAAGGCAAAAAACGGAGACTGGAGGAGAATTAAAAAAATTGGATTTTGGCAAGGGGCGGACGGGCAGACAATTGGAGACTGGACACAGGACACTCAAGCAAGGAGGAGAAGAAAAAGAACTTTTCAATCCACTTCAATTCTCATGGTTGTAATTTCTTGTTATTTCTTCTTTCCAATGACTATGGAGTAGATTCACCTTTCTAGTTCTAGATTTTGATTTGACTTGGTACTTGGATTTGGGAGATTGTTGATACTCTTTGTGGATTTTTATTCCGTTGGTATTTATGCAATTTCTATGTTTATCGTTGCAATTGTTGAGTTGAATGAATATTTTGATAACGATATTTTATTTGGCTTGATGATTGGTAGTCAATTTGAATAGGATACCCGTAATTGTATTTCTATTTGAATAGGTGACAATTGGGTTGATTAGTTCATTCCCAAGGAATTGCATAATCGACATTAATCTACACATCGTATGTGTAGATTACTCGAATTGGGTTTTTCTAGTTTATAATGCAATTGGGCAATTAAATCCTACGGTCGTACCTAGGATTATTGTACCCAATTCGGGATAACTAACGGTCGTACCTTAGTTATCTAATCGGTAAGGAAAAGTTAGTTGCATAAGCGGACCTGGTAACTATAACTAATTTATCAATGGTGTGTGAATTCAATCTTTATTAAATCGATGATCTAATTCATAGTTAATCCCAAATAATTCCTAGGACTAGGCTTTTTAATTCATAGTTTATCTCGTTTTTTGTCTCCAGTTTTATTATTTGTTTTTGTTACTTATTTTTTATTATTTCCTTAGGTTTATAGGTCATTCAAATCAAACACCCCCCACCAACAGCAGTTGGCTTGAGTGGATGGGGGCTCTAGTCGCTTAAGCAAGGTCTCGGGTTCGAGCCTTGTGTATGCAAAAAACTGCTTTGGGAGAGGCGCCCTTAATTGCCCTTGCAGATCCTCGAGGGATTAGTCTTGGGTCCAATGTGGCCCGAGGATACCCTGGTATTCACCTAAAAAATCAAACACCCCCCAACTTTATTTTTAATTTTATAATACATTGGAATTACATATCACAGTCCATGTGGAGATGATACCTTGTGCTTTACTACATTATTTGTGTTTGCAGAAACAGGATAATTATTTGATTGGTCGTGCGAGCGACCAATTTTTGGCGCCGTTGCCGGGGACTTATGTCTGAAATTCTTTTGTGTTATCTTATTTTAATTTTTGTTTTTGTTTTACTTACTCTAGTTTGTTTTCCCTGTGTATGTCGTTTTCCTCTTCTACAGGTGAATTGTTATTTGATCCAGAAATAGAGATGGTTGCGCGTAGGCTAAGGAAAGAGGCTAGATTAAGAAAACAGTTTGAAGCTACTACATAATCCCCTGGTTTACCTTTGGTGGTTGAGTTAGCCCATTCTCCTAGCTCCAATGCAGAATCAAGTGAAACTAAATCTGAGGAAGAACAAGAGTTAGAGATGGCCGAGGCTCAAAGAACTTTTAGAGAATTAGCTGCGCCTGACTTGACCCAACAACCCTTATGCATTACTTTCCCTACTATTGATGATGATACACCATTTGAGCTTAAATCTGGGTTGATTCACTTACTTCCTCATTTTAATGGTCTTTCAGGTGAGGAGCCTCATAAGCACCTCCAGGAGTTCGATGTTGTATGTTCAAGCATGAAGCCAGTCGGTGTAACAGATGAGCAGATTAAACTTAGAGCATTCCCCTTTTCTTTAAAAGGACTTGCAAAGGAATGGCTTTACTACCTTCCAGCTGGCAGCATTGCGACATGGACTGAGATGAAGAAGAAATTCTTGGAAAAGTATTTTCCAGCGTCGAGAGCCGCTAGTCTGAGAAAAGAAATTTGTGGCATCAAGCTGCAAACTGGTGAAACGCTCTATGAGTATTGGGAGCGTTTTAATCGTTTAATTATTAAGTGTCCACAACATCAAATACCTGAACAATTATTGATACAATATTTTTATGATGGTTTGTTGATTATGGACAGGAGCATAATTGATGCAGCAAGCGGTGGAGCTCTAGTGAACAAGACACCAGCGGAGGCTTGGACTTTGATCAATAACATGGCGGAAAATACACAACAATTTGGAACCCGCGAAAGCATGCCAATCAAGGAGTCAAGTGAGGTAAATAATTTGTCAATTCAACAACAGTCGAAAGAACTGACTACTTTTGTGAGAAAGATGGTTGTAGGAAATACACAGCATGTGAGGGCATGTGGGATTTGTTCAAATCTAGACCATCCAACTGATGCATGCCCCATGAAACTTTAGAACTTTGGTTCGTTAACACGAGCTTTTCTAAAATATCCCAAGTTAAATTTATTAAAGGAAAAGAGTTATGATTCGTGGGGAAAGGGTTTAAGGATATATTTCACTTTTTATTACTCATGTGGGGTATTCTGATTTCAAACGGCGCTGCGGTTCTCCCCGGCATGAAACTTTTGACAACTTTCACGGTGCAGCCGGGATAGATAATTCAATCTTGACCTTCAGTCTGTCACACTGAAGATCCCCAGCATTTGGCATCATGAAACTTATCATAGTTTCATGTCATAAAGATCCTTGCCATGAAACACACTCCCACTGTATGAGTATTTTCTGAAAGATCATAATCCTGGTTTTCAATTTTATTTAGTGAAACCAATTTATGAAGATGGAGTTGGGATTAGGGATATATTATAGGTTGTCACGTTTTTATTGCTCATGTTAAGAGTTGTGCTCCCGAAAGCGCACGGTGTCTAAAGTTGCAGTAATTTATAGTAAGACCGGATCGTTCACTGGAGGATGTGCGATAGAAGCAGGGCCCACGTCGTTTACTAAGATTTTCCACTCGGTTACTCGATTCAGGTTTTGCAATGATTTCTAACGACTACTTGACATAATTTAAATTAGATTATGAAAGCAATAAAACTATTCTACAAAGCATGATAAATTATAACTAGAAAGCGATTAAATCTATTTTAAGAAAGCGATAAAATTTATGCTAGGAAAGCGAATAAAATGTGACAGAAGGGACAGGGAGAATATAATGAAAGATTGGACAAGGTTCAGATGAAACACAATTAAACTTCCATTTTAATACACAAATCTTTGTTTTGGATAATCCGTCAGTTAGCTAACTCTCATGCTCTCTATACCATATTCCCTTTAGCAGACAGGTACTTATGGTAAGAGTTTACATGCTCTTAAGACCTCAACTTCTAAGATACCACAGATTGATAACCCCCCTTGCAATGCCTTGCAAGAGAACATTAGCCATATGTGGTGGATGAGCAACACCTAACATATCATTAGTTGACATGCCAAGTACTCCTATTGTCCCCCTTGTCACACCCAAAGTCCAAATCTAACCCCGAACTAATCCATAACTCTTAAACCTTACAACCGGCAGATGCATCTCTGCTTCCGAGTGACCTCTATGAAAGCATTTTAAAGAAAGCGGTAAAGAAAGCAGTAAAGAAAGCATTTAAAAACCTATCGCTCGGAAGTCTTAAAAGATCGTCACAATCCGTTAGTATAAAAGAGCCCCTGGTCTTGGCGACCAGATGCAGATTTAGAACTTCCCAAATATTAGTAAGCCACAGGGCTTATAACATTCGGTTAGTTATGAGATACAAACATGAGTGGAGCAGACCTATGAAGGCTTGTTCCGAATGCACTCACTCAAGACTCAATTTTAGGCTTTGGTGGGAGAAGATAGTAGTTGAAAGAATACTCAACCCTACCATAGAAATTAACCAAGGCCTCTATGTTGTTTCTCTAGTATTAATTATCACATTTTATCCGAATCCAAGTGGAAACGAATCCGATGCGACACTTAATACAAGATTTCCAACACACAGTAATTTTGAGAGACAAATAGATGTTTGAAAATCATTCCCTAAACAGGTACTAAACTCTCAATTTAAACACAGATCCTTTCAGTCTAGGAGAGACCTAATCGCTGACTCTGCTTCTAAGTTCTCAAAATCAACCCCCAGTAGAATATGAATTAGTCATAACTGTCGAATTTATCCCTTACTCAGATCCGGATTTTATAAAGGAATTTTTGTTGGAAATTTATTATGCAACATCTGATTTAAATCAAGACTTCTATGTCCAAGGGGAAGGATCCCCAAAATAGTAATGACCACAGTATCTACATAATAGTATCATGCATACATGTATATGAGAAGTAAAATAAACTACCCCAAAATATATGGTGGAGTTAGACAGAATTCGACACACAAAGATGGATTAGCCTGAGATAAGAAGAAATTGGCTAAAAGAGAATGCCAGAAATAGTTGGGATTATCCGGACTGCAAACATCTGCTATCCGGTTCCCAAATATTCCAGATGGAATGTCATGTAGGCAGTGGAATGCCTTAAGTGACAGTTGCCGCCGTCACCTCAGACTTCACTGTCTGTGAATCTGGAGGAAAACCCACATGTTCTATTACTGTAATAATCATTCGATGACATTGGCATATATCATCTATTATTACTACAACTCTAGATTCAGGTTTGAAATTAAGATAAAGAAAAGAAAACTGTATCCGGATAGGAGTCAGCTGAGCAGCTATTATGATCCCGGATGGACGAACCGCCAAGGCTTCCACCGACCACTACCCGAACCATGTAAAATAACAACTAGTAATTAATACTCAGAATACGAGCTAATTATCCGTGTGGGAATATCCGCCAACATTAGTCTGATGTTATTTCTTACTAGTTGTTCATACACACAATGAAAGGGAAAATAAACAAAATTAAGAAAATGTTTTTGGTATTGTGTGAGTGTTAATCACACAATAAATAGACACTAATGGGTTGAGATGTGTAATGGATAAAATTAGATGTAGTGGGCCTAGGCCCAATACACCCATGCAACTTACACAACTCAAGAAATAAAATATTTTTGGAGTTTTAAAATAGAAGGAAGAAAGCAATTCGGTCTATTAGGCTAAATGCAAAAGAGACCGAATTGAGGATGCATGAGATATGAAGTAACACCATACCCAATTAATCCTTGTAAAGTCATGAAGCATCCTCTAATTCGAATTGTCAAGCAATTCGGTCTAATTTGAATTGGACAATTCGTATTGATGAAGTCATTCCTTCACTCAACTTTGGCTAAGGCATTTACCCCAAAATGAGGGTAATTCGAATTGCCAAGTCAATTCGGTCTAGACCGAATTGGCAATTCGAATTGGTAGAACAAATAAAATAAACTAAGGCATGAGGGTATGGCATGGATACAATGTGGTCTCCCAAGTCAATTCGATCTGTATGGGCAATTCGGTCTATAGACCGAATTGCATAGACCGAATTTACATGAGATAACTCTTTTTGCTATGCAGTTCGATCTCATGGGCAATTCGGTATAGACCGAATTGCCTAGATCGAATTGCATATAAATTTTCCAAATGAAGCATTTAACACTATTTTTGCCATGCAATTCCATTTTCATGGGTAAATTCGGCCTAGACCGAATTGCCTCAAACCGAATTGCATGTCTTTCTCTCTTAAGTGTGGGTTTGGTTTACATTGTGTGGTTTATGATGGATAAGATCTACCTAATCCTTCATTTCACATCAATGTCACTTCACAGCCACACTAATGAGTGTTTTAAGGAGAATAGACCTAGGTTATGTGGCTAACAGGCATTGGCTTGAACCAAACCTCAAAACTACAAACAAGCAATCAAAGATTAAGGACTCAAGCATAGACTGAATAAAAATAAGAACACATGCTCATAAGCAAGAACACCTACATAATCTAAGGCAACGTTAAGCTAATGAAGGAAAATAAAACAGCAACCGGAAGGCAAGAAAACAAATTCTAACAAGCCTAAGATTATCTAAAATCTAAGAACACTTATTTGAGTCTCTAAGGTGTACAGTCAAGCCACAAACCACTTAGCACACATTTATTGAGAATGCAAGTCAACTAGGGCATAATAAATATAACCTAGTTGCAACAAACAAACATTCTACCATTATTGCTAAGGAAAGCATTAAATAGATGCCAAACACTTGAAATGAAAATCCATTTCTGGATTCCTTCTTGTATTGACATCGGAAAGCAGTAAACAACCCTAAAACCATTCATTAGCTTGAAGGTAGGGTTCATTCTAACTACAAGGCATTTAAGGTTTATGGAAATGGCTACACTAAGGGTGGTAACCAGCTTCTATGAGACAAAAAGTAAGCTCAAAAGCAATAAAACTACATTACAAGCATGAAAAATAAACTAACTAAACTACACTACCTACCTAACCCTTAAGGGGTGAAGAACCTTCTCCTTCTTTTTGTCTCCCAGCAACTGTCCAAGAGTTTGTGTGTCTCAGGATATTTCTTGTGTTGAGGAAGGTTAGCTTTTATACTTGTTTTCGAAACCCTAGGTCCATCATGCATTTCTCACGTGCTCAGCTGTACTTTTGAATGTGATTCAGTCTCCTCATCCAATTCGGTTTAGATCGAATTGATGCAATTCGACTTCCATGAGATCTTCCTTCTTGTTCTTGAGCTGGAATGTGGCATTCACCCATCAATTCGGTCTATGGGTAGACCGAATTGGCCTTGTCGAATTGAAGATGGCTCCTGCTTGGCTTCTTTGCTTTAAGGCAATTCGGTCTATGCAGTCAATTCGGTCTAGACCGAATTGCATAGATCGAACCTCTTCTTTTCTGCTCTCTCAAAGTCTTCTTTCTTTCCATAGTGTAATTCGGTCTAGGGGTCAATTCGGTTTAGACCGAATTGCCACCCGAATTGCCACAGACCGAATTGGTTGCTCTTTTCTTCCTCAACACTTTTCTTCTTTCTTCAGCAATTCGGTCTAATGAGCAATTCGATTTAGATCGAATTGCTTATAGACCGAATTGGTCTTCAACACTTAGCCAAATTTTCAGATTGTGGGATTTTCATTCTTTTTCCCATCTTTTTGATTTTTGTGGGCTATCTTATTCTTTTGCCCATCTTTTCATTCCTTTTTCTTTTCTTTTTCCTTTTTTCATGTTTTTTGGATTTTTCTAACACAAATGCAACTAAAATTGCATATTTTGTGTCTTTCATTACCAGCTTAATATTTTTACAAACTTGCATTAATCTGTCATATTCAACTGCTTTCTATTGAAATAAGATGGGATTTCGATCAAAATGTCCGTCTTAGACACGGAAATGGATTGGAAATAATGGACAATTTTGGCCATTATCAACATCCTCACATTTAATACTGATCGTCCCCGAGCAGTCAGAGTCAGTGCTCCTGAGAGCAAGGACTCTGCATATTCAATCCATTTACGTGGCTTCAGAAATTTCATTCTTGTTATATTGGGATAATACAATCAAAATTACAATTGTTAAACTCTCTTGATTGCAGTGTTTAATGAAATGATACTTCTCACTTGGATAGGTATTCAAATCAATCATTATTGTTAATTTTTCTTGAATATATGTATGGAAAATTTTCATTGGTTTAATTCTTGAATTCAAGCATGACATGAACATTAATCAATCAAAGCAGAGCCTCACATATAGTAGAGTCGGAAATTTCACTCACTCTCAAAGTTGGCTTTTATACAATACGCTCATAATCAAATTCAATTAAATTCTCCCATAAGCTTGCAATTAGACCAACTCGCCACCTACTCATTTCCTCAAATCGAGATCCCGAGGTCTTACTCAAGGTTATAACGGGGCATACGGTTGTAACATTTGGTAGGAAAGGGGATTATTAGGCTAAAAAGTGACACGAATCCATTCCATCATAATTTGGCATATTTTTATTTAAAATCTATGATCATCAATATTTTCTTTCTTTCTTTTATTTTTCTTTTCTATTGCATGACATTAGACTTTGTCTAATTTGCTTTGTCATTTGCAATTTATTTTGTGTTGATTGAATCTCAACCATATTATTATTATTATTATTATTATTATTATTATTATTTGATCGGTTTATGAATACCGATTGATATTTTTGATGATCACAAACTATGATGCCTTGATGGAATTGATTTGTGTACACTTGGGTTTGATTTCTTGGTCTTTTTGTAGGCTAGGGAAAATATAGCGGTTTCAAGGAAAAATTAGGCTTAAAGGCTCAACTTGGTTAATCCTAAAGGGAAAATATTTTTGGGTTTGGAATTCAAACGAAAGCCAAAATTTTGGGTTTCTCTAAGTGCCTCGATCATATGCTCGATTTCGGGAATATGGCATGGTCTTGAATCGATCCCAATTGCAAGTTCTAGTGTCCTTTAATCGAATTGGTTTTCACACAACAAGGAAACATTGAGTAAAAATGACTCGGCTCAGATCTCACATGGATGGTTTGATTATGTCATACCTTTATTCTTAAATTTAGCCTTTGAAAATTTCTTGCAAATTATTCAATCAAATTCTCAACATGAGAGTTTTGTTTTTCTTTCAAGTGATCATATCATTGGATTTTTATAGCTCAAAACCTCAAGAATTTATATCATGCATATTTTTAATTGTTTTATCCCAATTTAATAGTTTGAAAATTTCATCCTTAGCCTAAATTCAACATGTGAATTTAGGTGACAGATTTATGCTTGTTTTATGCCGGTTATTTAATTGAAAGCGGTAAAAAGACACTGTGAACATGCAAGCATGTCACAGCTTTGTTTCTGGCGTGACAGTCACTTATTCATCTTGGACTGTCACACATCTTTTTCGAAATATTTTTGAGAATCCAAGACGAAATTCTCTTGTGGAAAGCAGTAAATACATCAATTGCAATAGATTTCCACAGTATGGATGAGAGTGTATGGGGTGGATGGAAAATCTAATGCATGACGTTTACATTGGAGCTCGCATGAATGTGATCGCGTTGGCTTTCTGAGCAGGGTCTGGTGTCATCTCTTGGAGGGTCCGGTGTCATCTCTTGGAGGTGAGGGTAGCTTTCTGAGCAGGGTCTTCATCATTTCGGCTTGATTATCGAACATTCTGGCTTGACTGGCGAACACTGCTTCAAACATTTTCCTATTCTTTTCCTCATTCTCAATCCTTCTTGATGTTGCCTTGCCGCTTCCCTTCTGAACTCGTCTTCTCTCTCAAGCATTTTCAGCCTAAACTCTTCCTCTTTCTGCATTTGTTTCTCGTGAGTCGAAACAATGACATCGGCCAAAGATCTGACACTCTGCATCATTGACTCTCCCATTCTGCTCACTGCTTCTAGAGTTTGAGAATCAGCTGGATACTGAGACACAGTCGGACTTCTGCGAGAGGGTCGGACTGGATGTCTTCGTGATAGGCTTGGAGTGGAAACATCAGTTCCAAGATAAGTCTGAGTGGGGGCCTCACTTCGAGGATGTTCTTCCACAGCCGGTCCAATTGAGGGAACTCCAGCTTCTTTTGTTGAAGGCACCGCTTCAGTACGGGCTTCTTTCCTTCGTGACTTGCGCTTAGCTGGTTGCCCAGGAGTGTATCTGGATTGGGCTTCTGACTCATCTGGCATCGCGTATACCACTGGATCAGATACCCGCGTTTTTGGAACTGGAATTGGGCGACTCATATCAATAGTGTCGCTCCCTGAGAAAACAGATAGATCTACTCCTTGGGCTTCGCAGATTCTTCTAATGAGGTTTGGATAGCAGAGAGCAGCCGCCCTGCCGGAGGTCCTTGCAGTCATGACATGGAAAATGTGCTCCCCTACATTGATCTTCAGTCCATGCCATAACTTAGCAAAACCCTTCAGCATCCGACCAGATGTCTCATGTGCATGAGGGTTGGGCCTGATTTTTGACATGTAGAAGTCATATGAATGTTGGAACCCCAGCTTCAGGTGCTTGGCTTTGAAGGAGAACTCGCCAGTGTAGCTATCGGCAGTGAGGGATCTTGTGATGTTGTCGTAGTATGGCCTATCAACTGCCTTACATGCTCCTTTTTCAAAATGCTCAGCTGTCGGGAATTCTGATGCCCAGTTGGGGGTATTGAGGAATCTGTTCAGATACTCTCCAGATATGTCTACATCAACTCCTCGCACCCAACTCTTCTTTTGAGCGACATTGATGTTGCAATAGAACTCCCGAACCAGCTCTGCTATCCCAGGTTCAGCGTGGTGCGTAAGGAATTCAGTCCATCCATTGTTTTGTTGCAGGAAGACCAGCGTAGGATGATTCACCATTTCCGGACTAAATCCTTTATCGGGTACAAATAATTCTCCTAGCGCCATATAACGCCCCGCATTCTGCTCGTTCCCGTTGAACCTTCTCATTATGTCTGCATCGTCCTTAATGGGGAACTTTTTGCATTTCTTTGTGGATACCCCCAGGCGTCCCTTTGAGGTGGATTTCTCCCAATATCCAGCGGATCGGACTGACCCCGTTGATTCTTGGGAGTCCTGCGGATATGCCTGCTCCCAGTCAGAATTCGATTTCTCCTCCATCTGCTCTTGATGCTCATGGTGTTCAACCTCTACTTGATGTTCAATTTCAACCTGCACATCCCCCTGCGGCTGTCCTTCAGACTGTTGTTCGTGTTCCGCCTGCTCGCCTCCTTGAGATATTCCCTGTTCAGACAAATTACAAGGAAATTCATGAAGCACAGCTTTGAGAAAATCATCAGAAAAGACTGGGTCAACAACATGTTGATGTTCTTTTTGAGGTGCCTCCTCGTCCCTCCCTGTTTTTAATTTCCCTAACTGTTCTACCATGTGATCTCCTTGATCTCCAGTGATATCAAGATCCCCTTGGAGGATTTGTTGATATGTTTTGTTCTTGAACAGGTCCTCAATGGTGTCTACATTTGCTTGAGAGCTACCACCACTGCCCTCATTTGCCACTGCTTCTCCTTGATTTGCCTCGACTTGTGGACCCGCCTCAGCATGTGAGCCTTCTAATTCTGTTATATTCTCATCAGGTGCGATGGGCTGAGATTGGGCAGCAGCTGCAGCCCTTGCATTTGCAGCGACTTGATCCAGACTTTCTAACAGTTCTGCAGTCTTCTCCTTTAACTGTTCGAAACGCTCATTGCCCTCCTGCACCATTTCCTTGATCTCTTCTGTGGGTTTGAGTCCTTTACCGATCTCATCCACTTTCTTTTCACTTCCATTCCCCCGAGTGGCTATCTCATTCTGCTGCTTCTTTCAATCTTTAACCCATTCAGCCGGCTCTTCTTTCACTTTAACAGGCACGATGTTGGTTCCGCTGATTATTTGACAGTCATCGTCCCCAACATCAGCCTCTGTTGTGATCTCTTTATCCTGTCTCTTCTCTAGCTCGGCTTGAATTTTCTCAGCAAATTTTCTGTTCTTTTCCTCTTCCCGGGCTTTTCTACTGTTCTCTTCCAGTTCAGCCTTCTTAGCTTCTTCTTCAGATTTCTTGGCCATTTCTTCCTTCCACAGTTTATCTTGCTCGGCCCTTTCTGCCTCTCGCTTTTGCCTCCACTCTTCTTTTTCTTTGGCCATTTCAGCATCAGCCCTCTCCTTCTCCCGCCTTTCTCTTTCAAATTGACGCTCCTTGCGAGCAGCAGCCCTTTGTTCCTCAGCCCGTTCAGCTTCCGCAATCCTTTGATCTTTCATTGCCTTTTCTGCGTCGGCTTCTTCTTGGGCCTTTCTTGCCATTCTTACATCATATTGTTCTTGGGCTAGACGCTGCTGCTCTCTCTTGGATAAATCAACGGCATGCCCCTTGCCACTGTTCTTTGGTTTGGAAGGTGTACCATCGAACTTGGGCACTGGTGGAATAATCCTTGGCTGAATGGGAGGTTCCTGAATTTTGGCTTGAGGTTCTGCAGGTTTTCCGGCCTTTTCTTTCTCAGCCAGTTTTATCAGTTTCCTCTTTTTCTTTGGTGGTTCTGGCGCAGATTCGGTTTGGAGAGGCTCTGATTCAGTGGACTGGTGGGGTTCTGATTCGGTTGACTGGTGGGGTTCGGGCGTCGGGTCCTCATACTCATCGATCATCTTATCATCAGCTTCAGTCCACAGCCCTAACTCAGGCCCTTTGGTTTTCAGATATTTCTCGATGAAACTGGGCTCAGTCATTGCTGTAAGCTGAGCAGTCCATTTGGCTGCAAAATATCTGCCCAAGACGCCTTGGAACCCCGTGTTATACCGTAATCGCACTTTGTTTTCTTGGCAGTACCTCAGGGCTTCCCAGTCCATCTCTCGCATTAATTCGAAGAATCTAGTCTTCATGTCCGCATAGAGTGTGTCCATGATGTCTGCCTCCTTCTCATTCAGCCCTGACAGGTCCCGAACTGGTGGAATGTTCAATACTCCAGGCATTTGGTTTCACTCATCAGTGGTATCTGCTTCTTCTTCCTACCCATTCTGTCCCAATTTCTGGTTTGGTACATGGTTGTGCACTTGGCCCTCATCAATGTAAAATTGGGCATTCCAACCATTGTGGCTTCTTTGGGTTCCACCACCGGGATTCTTGTTGGTAGAAATCTTGGAAGGATTTCCTCATTTCCCGGGGGGTATCACCACTCCTGGATTTAGCACAGATCGTCTGATGTCCTTCTCCCAGCTCCCCCATGCCTTCATGTATTCCCCCCACAGTTGCCATATTGCTTTTGTCTTTTCTATTATTGTGTCCAACATCGGAGTGTGGTGGGCTGCTCCATAATTCAGCATGGGTTGAAGGGACTCCCAAAAGTTGTATGTCATCTCAATATGACGTAACTTGGCATGATTTGTGAGCCACAGTTGCTCTTCCGGTCCGCAGACGGTCCCATTGTCAAATAGTTCCTTCTTGTATGTGAATGGGAAGGCGTCTGGCATGTAGACCATTCCGGACATCACCACTTTGTGTACCGGAGGAGTTTGTTTGGCAAACAGACTTCTGACTTCTTTTGTAATGGCTGGTTGAATGGGGATTGGCTCGAAGGCTGCTATTTTCTTGTCCCCAAGGTGTTGCTCAAGCATTCGATTCCACCTGGCTTTATGCTGAATCATCCTCCAAACCATTCTCTCGTAATGGACTTTCGGATCGTCGAACCTCTGGTCATATCTTGCCTGGTCGAATTCGTTATTCCAGAAGTTCCTCATGTGCTGGCAGAGGTCTCTTTCGAGGCTTGTAGCTTTAATGTTTCTCTCCTCTTCTGGAATATCTCTCCACCAGTCATCTTTCATCTCAAATCTCCATTCAATCTGGTGGTCCATGTTCAGATGAAATTCATCCCTGATGGCTTTTCTGTTTGCTTCAATCTCCCTTTTCAGCCTTTCAATTTCTAAAAAGGCAAGGTCTGGAGTGGTTGTTGGAAGACTCATTATGGAAGTTATCGCATATTTGTCCCTGAGAAGAGAAATTGAACTATTTTTAACAAGTTTTTTTTTTTTTAATAAACATATTCAAATTGGAAAAATCAACATCCCCACATTTTGAGCTAAGCTCTAAATGTGAGTTAATTGATTTTCTTACTTGAATTTATTGGAATAAAAGACATAGAGTTGGATCTTTAAATCCAACCCTTAATAAAACAAAAATAGAAAGAGAAGAGGGGGAGATAAGGATTTGGGATCCTTACGATTTTTTTCTTAGACTATAAATAGTCTAAAATAATTTTGGAGTGGTCAAAAGACCAAAAAGTAAAATTTCATAGGCTATTAAGCCTACGAAAGAGATTTGGATTTTTATCACTTAAAAAGTGATTTAAATCATGTAAAAGGGGTAACAAGGTAATGAATGATGAGGAATAAATACACATGAGAGATTATGCAATCACTAGAATGTAATAATGGATTATGGAGAATAAAAATAAAACAAACATGCACAAACACAAAAAGAACATTTTTGGATTTTTATGAGAAGTGTTGACTTATTTATTTAGTGAAATTGGGGGTGTATATGGTCCCCCATTTGAATTTGTTTTGGGAAATGGGTGTTCAAGAATGAAACAAGGTGTTCAAATTGAATATTCCCCACTTGTCCCAAAAGTGAGTATAAGTCAAACATTTAAAAGAAAGAACATTCTACCACTTTTTGTCTTTTTAGACATAAATACCATGCCAAAAGTATTGGAAAAATTTTGGCATGGTTTCGTCTATAATACCATGTTTCCCGTATGTGCAAACATTACTTTTCAAGTTGAGACAACTTTCAAGTTGAGTTTGCACTTTGTGGTTAACAAGTATCCGACAAAAGCATTTATTGGCAAAATGCACAGTATACAATACATGCAATACTGAAAACAAACACAAACAGTCCATTCACAGCATGATCATGCAATTTTTTTATTTTTTTTATTTTTTATTTTTATTTTTTTGCCATAAACTCATGCTTTAAAAACATAGCTGCGGCTATACCATCAACATGCATATCCTATCAACATTATCTCATAACTAGTAAAAGAACACAGTGACTACAAGGGAAAAGCAAACCACTGTGTGCTCCATTTTCACAGATTTTTGACAACAACCACAGTTAACCGAAAATATACACAGAAAACACAGACAAAACAACAAAACTACAAAGCGCACAAAAACATGACTTTTGAGGGTTTTGCAACTCTCATTTTCAAAGTAATACATCCCCAATATCTCAGAAAGCTCAAAAAGCACAACAATGGCAGTTTCGAACAAAAACGCACAAACCCTAAATTCTGCCTATTGTGTTCTACCCTCTTCCAAATCACACCCAAACCATTCCGCATACATTCCGACCATCTCCTACTCGAAAACATTCACCATTCCCTGTCCCATTACTGATTTCGCAGGAACGATGAAACACCAACACTGGAAATCGCGAAACAGGGTGCGAAATCAAAAACAGGAAACTCACCCGACACTCCCAGTGGGATTAGACGAAGAGGAAGCCATTTTTAAACACCTTGCACGGAGTTGATCAAAGAAAAACTCTGGCTCAAGCTCTGGTTTTGCGAGGGAGACGAAGTCCGCGAGAGGGAACACGGGGGAAAATATCGAAGTGCGAAAAGTGAAAGTGAGGGAAAATAGGGGGAATATGGAATATAAAAGGGTAGGAGAGTTGGGTAATTCGGTCTGTTAGAGACCGAACCATCAATTCGGTCTAGAACGAATTGATGTGGTCTCTAGTGTTTGCAAAGGATTCGGTCTCTTAGGCCAATTCGGTCTAGACCGAATTGGCATAGAGACCGAATTGGCATAGGGGGGCAAACACACTCTCTGCAATGAAGTCTTTTGAAGTCAATTCGGTCTTAGACCGAATCGATTCAGAGACCGAATTATAGCCAGATGACCGAATCTGATTACTTAGAAAAATTTTGAGGGATGCTTTTGTGAGGCAATTCGGTCTATATGGGCAATTCGGTTTAGACCGAATTGCCTTATAGATCGAATTGCTCACTTGCATAAATAAAACTAAGGAAACACGGATGCCTTTTGCAGATCAATTCGATTTATTTTAAAATTAATTCGGCCTAGACCGAATTACCATAGATCGAATTGCTACTTTGCCAAATTTACACAAGGATGGGGGATGTGTCTTGGGGAAATCAATTCGGTTTCTTAGGCCAATTCGGTCTAGACCGAATTTGCTTGGAGATCGAATTGCTTGAAAATTTCCAAGGCATACATCCAATGCGATCTGTCTCAAACAATTCTTATGTAGACCGAATTGGCTTGAGATAAAATAGATCGCATTCAATACTTAGAAAAAATTTTGAAATTTTTCAAATTTCAAATTTTCTGAAATTATGGATTTTCTCAACAATTAACACACTGAAAGCACATATTAAACAGAATTAAACATTCCTCTATGGTAAATTGCTTGCATAAATTAGGTTGGATTAACACCCTTATTTTATGGAGTTATTCCGGATTTTAAATTTCTCTAAATTCCGAAATTATTTTCCATTAAATTTGGAATTAATCCAACCGGGAACCTGGTTTTCGTAGCTTTATCCTTCTTTTTGTTGGTTCCATGAATTCCTGTAAAGCAAACATAGGAGGAATTATTAGATTTTCTCCAAATATCAACATCCTCACATTTAGAGTCTTAGTACTCTAAATGTTTAGTTGATCTTTGGGTACTTATCATTCAAGACGAATAGATACATAATAGATAATAATATAGAGATATAAATATAGATATTTATTGAGCATAGGCCGGCTCTGATGTCATTTGAACTTCCTTTCCGGGGTCGAACTGCCCTAGATACTCCTTCAACCTGTGTCCATTCACCACCAGCTCTCCTTTGTCGGTTCGAATCCTGACAGCTCCACTTTCAAACACGTGCACCACTTCGTATGGCCCTTCCACATCTGGATTTAAGCTTTCCGGGGAATAGCTTCAACCTAGAATTAAATAACAAGATATTTTGGCCAACATAGAAGTGTTTAGACTTTATGCGACGATCGTGTAACTTCTGGGTCCGCTCTTTGTAAATCCTCGAGCTTTCATAAGCTTGCGCACGTATTTCCTCAATTTCATTGAGGTCCAACTTGCGTTTACTCTGAGCTACTCGTGGGTCAAAATTAAGCGTTTTTACGGCCCAGTAAGCCTTATGCTCTAGTTCTACGGGCAAATGACAGGCTTTCCCAAAGATAAGCCTGTATGGGGACATCCCAATGGGAGTCTTGAATGCAGTGCGATATGCCCATAGAGCATCATTGAGTCTACGTGACCTGTCCTTGCGGGTTATCCCCACAGTGGCTTCGAGTATATGTTTGATTTCGCGGTTTGATACCTCGACTTGGCCACTGGTTTGGGGATGATAAGGCGTGCCGATCTTGTGGAGAATCCCACTTTTGCTCATGAGATTTGCAAAAGCTTTGTTGACAAAGTGGGTTCCTCCATCAGATATAATTACCCTAGGTACACCAAATCTATTGAAAATGTTGTTTTTCAAAAATTTGATGACTTGGTAACCATCGTTGGTTGGCAGCGCAACCGCCTCGACCCACTTGGACACGTAATCGAAAGCTACCAAGATGTAGTGATTCCCATCAGACGTCAGGAATGGTCCCATGAAGTCAATACCCCATACATCGAAAATCTCAAGGATGAGAATTCCTTTTTGAGGCATTTCATCCCTCTTGGAGATATTCCCTAATCTTTGGCATTTGTCGCAAGCCTTAACAAACGCCTTACAATCCTCGTAAATGGTAGGCCAATAGAAACCACACTCGAGCACCTTGTGAGCTGTTCGAGTGGGGCCATGGTGACCTCCATATTCCGATTCATGACATTTTTTAGCGATTTGGTAAGCCTCGTGCTCAATTACACAACGTCTAATAATAGAATCTGCACAATGCTTAAAGAGGTAAGGATCTTCCCAGAAGTAGTTGGCTACATCTTCGTTGAACCTTGCTTTCTGCCTCGTGCTCTGGAATTGCGGGGTTATTCCACATGCTAAAAAGTTAGCAATGTCGGAAAACCATGGGCAAGCTTGATCATGAAGATGCAAGGCAAACAATTGTTCATCCGGAAAATTTTCATTAACGGCTATCTCATTTTTATCATTATCTATCCGAGACAAATGGTCAGCAGCACCATTGTCTTTGTCTTTTCTATCTTTTATTATGATGTCAAACTCTTGCAACAAAAGTACCCACCTGATTAATCGAGGTTTGGCGTCTTGTTTGCTAAACAAGTATCTTAGTGCAGAGTGATCGGTGTATACTATGGTTTTCGTACCAATGAGGTATTGCCTGAATTTATCAAACGCGAAAACCACAGCATACATCTCTTTCTCCGTGGTGGTGTAATTGACTTGGGCTTCAGTCAGGGCATGGCTGGCGTAATGAATTACGCAGTGCCTTCCTTCCTTATGTTGCCCAAGAACTGCACCCACGGCGAGATCACTTGCATCGCACATGACCTCGAAAGGCATTGACCAATCGGGTGGTTGCACTATTGGAGCAGAAATCAACATCTTTTTGAGCGTGTCAAAGGCTTGAACACACGCTTCACTTATTACGAAAGAATTTTCTTTACAAAGCAAATTAGTGAGCGGCTTGGCAATTTTAGAGAAATCTTTAATGAACCTTCGGTAAAAACCGGCATGCCCTAAGAAACTCCTAACTGCTTTTATTGAGTTTGGTAACGGAAGGTTGGATATGACTGAGACCTTGGCCCTATCAACTTCGATGCCTGCGCGCGAGATGCAGTGACCCAACACTATTCCTTCGGTGACCATAAAATGGCACTTTTACCAGTTTAAAACTAGGTTAGTGTCCTCGCATCTTTTTAAAATTTTTGCAAGATTTGTCAAGCATTCATCAAAAGTATCTCCATACACAGAGAAGTCATCCATGAAAACTTCAATGCATTTTTCGATAAATTCTGAGAAAATAGACATCATGCATCGCTGAAAAGTGGCAGGCGCATTGCAAAGTCCAAAAGGCATGCGCCTGTACGCAAAAGTTCCGTATGGGCACGTGAAAGTGGTCTTATCGTGATCTTCACTAGCTATTACAATCTGATTGTAACCAGAGTACCCATCCAAAAAGCAATAGTACTCCCTCCCGGCCAACCTCTCCAGCATCTGATCAATGAATGGCAAGGGAAAATGATCCTTCCGCGTAGCGGTGCTAAGCTTCCGGTAGTCGATGCAGACTCTCCAACCGGTCACGGGACGCGTTGCCACTTCTTCTCCTTGCTCATTAGTCGTTATGCACATTCCTCCACGCTTAGGTACTACCTGTACTGGGCTAACCCATTTGCTGACAGATATAGGATAGATGATACCAGCATCTAAGAGCTTGATAACTTCTTTCCTTACCACTTCTTGCATATGAGGGTTCAGACGCCTTTGTGGTTGCCTTGAGGGCTTGTACTCCTCTTCCATTAAAATTCTGTGCATGCAAACAGAGGGGCTTATTCCTTTTATATCAGAAATGGTCCATCCAATTGCATGTACATATTTCTTTAGAATGTCTACCAGAGCTTTTTCTTGTTCTTGTGTCAGCTTAGCTGACACAATTACCGGTAATCTTTTATGTTCAGCGAGAAAGACGTACTTAAGATGATCCGGAAGTGTTTTAAGTTCAAGCTCTGGCGGACATTCAACGGAAGGTAGTAATTTGCGAGAATTGGTCGGGGGTGAGAGATCAGATTTACCTTCAGGACCCTGCGTCAGTACAGGGTCCACTTCCTCTTCCGTGGTGCTCTCTTCCTCCTCCTGAGTGAATTCAACACCGTCAAATTCTTCAAGATCCCCAGTGATAGGGTCTTCGAAGTGCACAGCGTTGCAACTTCCTTGCTGATCAGCACCTCCAGGCGTCAGTACCTATTTTGAAATTTTGTCCGTCACTTCAGTCATAGAGTCCATGCTCTCATCCTCACACTTACCATCTATTACATCAAATTTGGAACAAGTTTCCTCAGACGGAAACTTCTGCAGCTTTCCCATGTTGAAATTCAATTCTTCTTCTCCGACTCGGAGCTTGATTTGATTTGATCGCGCGTCTATAAGTGCACCACCGGTTGAGAGAAAGGGGCGGCCTAAGATCAGTGGCATCTCGTAGTCCTCCTCTATATCCAGAATAATGAAGTCGACGGGAAAGAGGGTCCCTCCCGTTTTGACAATTACATCCTTCAGAATTCCGACTGGATGGGCAATCGAACGGTCTGCCAGCTGTAGTTTCATTGTAACCGGCTCAATTACACCCAAGTCAAGACGTTTTGCCATGGCGAGTGGCATAACATTGATCCTTGATCCCAGATCGCACAACCCTTTTCCAACATTGGTTTTCCCGATGTGGACTGGCAGTGTAATGCAGCCTGGATCCTCTCTCTTCTCCGGTAACACTCTCTGGATGATGGCGCTGCAACTGCTGTTCAAAATCACCACTTCATCCTGCTCGAATTTTCTCCTCCCTGAAATCATTTCTTTAAGAAATTTAGCATAGACGGGCATTTCTGAAATCATTTCGACCAATGGAATAGTGATCTCGACAGCTTTCAGTCTTTCTAAAAACTTTTTAAATTTTTCATCTTGTTCCTTATTTTTAAGACGTGCAGGGTACGGCACCCTTGGCATGTACTTATTATTATATGTTTTTGGTGGTAAAGAGAAGGGAGTTGTACCTTCACCCATACCCTCTTCAGCTTCATTTGCAGCTTCAGCCTGCGAGTTAGCTGTATCTAATTTATCCTGTACCAGCTCAATACTTTCATCTCCTTCAATCTTTTCCTTCTCCTTTTCCACCTCCAATGAAACCTTTACTTTCATGGCTTTCTTCTTTGCAGATCCAACATTTCCCTTCAGAGTCTTACCTCCCCGCAATGTGATCGCCTTGCATTGCGGGTTGGCTTCAGTGCTGCTCGGCAGTGTTCCCTTCCCCCTGTTCTGCAATTCCTTAGCCAATTGGGTGACCCGCGTCTCCACATTCTTGATTGATGACTGCAGCTGCTGGTTTATCTCCCTTTGATTGGAAATAAACTCAGTCATCAAATTCTCCAAGCGAGATGGTGGCTTTTGGTTGTATTGCTGATTCTGATCAGGTTGAGATTGAAAGTTCTGGAAATTTTGGCCGTGGTTTTGGTTGGGCCTCTGTTGGATTTGGGGTTGAAAATTCTGGTTCTGGTTCTAGAAGTTCTGGACTCTCTGCTGGACAAATCCTTGATTCTGAGGTCTGAAGTTCTGCTGAAAGTTTTGGTTTGCAAATTGGTTTGGCTGGTTTGGCTGTGTCAACAAATGCGCATTGAGTGCATTGTTGTTGGAATAGGAGAGGTTGGGGTGGCGATTCTGGTAGTTCCCTGCATAATTGCAGCTTTCGGTAGCTAGTTGTTGGCATGTGTCAGTTGGATGTGGTCCCTGACATAGCCCACAAATTGCTTCTGATTGCTGTGTTTGTGCTTGACCAGATGAGGCTCCTGCCTGAGAAGTATCCGCTCCCTTTCCTTTCTCTTGTCCCAGCTGTATCGCGGCTACCTGTTCCTGCAATTTTTCGAAATCTGTTTTTCCTTCACTTACAGAAAAAACTTTTCTAGGAGGGTCCGCCTTCTTGTCATTGCTGTTCAACACAGATCTGTTGACAGACATTGTCTCAATCTTTTCCCAGGCTTGATCCATGGGCAAATGGAGTAAATGTCTTCCGCCTGCGGCGTCCAACATCATTCTCCATGGGTGGGTGAGTCCTCCATAGAATTTCCTCAGTTGCTCCCACAGTTGGTATCCGTGTTGGGGGCATCGCCTCAAAAGGCTGGCGAATCTTTCCTTTGCGTCATACAATGACTCGTCCGGATTCATCTTGAACTCTCCAATTTTCTCCCGTCCTTCATCTATCTTAGATTCAGGGAAATATTTTAACAAAAAGCTCCTCACTAAATCTGCCCAGGTACTCCTCTGATTTATGAGCAATGATTTACCAGTCCCTGGCACCACTAAATAAAGAGAAAGGAAACAACATTAGTCTTATAGCATCAGGTGATACTCCCTGATTTTTGATTGTGTCGCAGAGCTCCAGGAAATTTTGGAGATGATCATGGGGATCCTCATGATTTGCACCGCAAAATTGATTGTTCTGCACCAAGTTGATGAGTGCCGATTTGAGCTCAAAATTGCGTGCAGGGAATTGTGCTCTCCCAGGCCTATCCAAATAGGGCTCCATGATGGGCTGCATAAAGTCAGCTGCTGCTTGCTGCTGTTGATTTCCTTGGTCTGCTTGATTTTGATACTGCTGGTGATAGTTAGGATTCTGCTGAAAAATATTTTCGGGATCATGGGGATTGTTTTGAAACTGATCCTGATTGAAGGCTTGATTCTGGTATTGCTGGTTTGGCATATTTTGGTTTTGTTGGTTATATTGGTTAGGGGTGGTGGTTGTTGGTGGAACTGCTGATACTGTTGCTGATTTGGATTAGGTAGATCTTCCTCCTCGTTTGCACGATTCGGGTGTTCTACCATACCCCCATCAGCTCCATTACCAGGATTATTGGGTGGTTGGTCTAATGGCAAGATCGGGGGAATGTCCTGGTTTTCTGCCATATCGGATATGTCACTGCTTGTGGTTTCGGGTGAGGTACGAGTCCGGGCTTCCTGCTCTTTCCTTCGTCTGGCTTGCGCCCTCAGTTGGCGAGCGGTTCTTTCTATTTCTAGATCGAACGGTAGCTCAGGCAGTGTGGCCTTTCTCCTTTGCATAAGCAGCTTGTATCAAGATTTGGTAGCACCTGCACAACCCCCAGGTTAGTAATGCTTCAAAAGTATATACAAAATCTATCTATGAGTAAATCAGGAATGTAGTTCTCTTAATAAACGGCGCTGCATCCTCCCCGGCAACGGCGCCATGAAACTTTAGACACATTTCATTGCGCTGCCGGGGGGGTGAAGAACGTCTAAATACAATTTCCAATTTCATGGCGCTCCCAAGTTATGATCCCCGGCAACGGCGCCATGAAATTTTAGAACTTTGGTTCGTTAACACGAGCTTTTCTAAAATATCCCAAGTTAAATTTATTAAAGGAAAAGAGTTATGATTCGTGGGGAAAGGGTTTAAGGATATATTTCACTTTTTATTACTCATGTGGGGTATTCTGATTTCAAACGGCGCTGCGGTTCTCCCCGGCATGAAACTTTTGACAACTTTCACGGTGCAGCCGGAATAGATAATTCAATCTTAACCTTCAGTCTGTCACACTGAAGATCCCCAGCATTTGGCATCATGAAACTTATCATAGTTTCATGTCATAAAGATCCTTGCCATGAAACACACTCCCACTGTATGAGTATTTTCTGAAAGATCATAATCCTGGTTTTCAATTTTATTTAGTGAAACCAATTTATGAAGATGGAGTTGGGATTAGAGATATATTATAGGGTGTCACGTTTTTATTGCTCATGTTAAGAACTGTGCTCCCGAAAGCGCACGGGGTCTAAAGTTGCAGTAATTTATAGTAAGACCGGATCGTTCACTGGAGGATGTGCGATAGAAGCAGGGCCCACGTCGTTTACTAAGATTTTCCACTCGGTTACTCGATTCAGGTTTTGCAATGATTTCTAACGACTACTTGACATAATTTAAATTAGATTATGAAAGCAATAAAACTATTCTACAAAGCATGATAAATTATAACTAGAAAGCGATTAAATCTAATTTATGAAAGCGATAAAATTTATGCTAGGAAAGCGAATAAAATGTGACAGAAGGGACAGGGAGAATATAATGAAAGATTGGACAAGGTTCAGATGAAACACAATTAAACTTCCATTTTAATACACAGATCTTTGTTTGGGATAATCCGTCAGTTAGCTAACTCTCGTGCACTCTATACCATGTTCCCTTTAGCAGACAGGTACTTATGGTAAGAGTTTACATGCTCTTAAAACCTCAAGTTCTAAGATACCACAGATTGATAACTCCCCTTGCAATGCCTTGCAAGAGAACGTTAGCCATATGTGGTGGACGAGCAACACCTAACATATCATTAGTTGACATGCCAAGTACTCCTATTGTCCCCCTTGTCACACCCAAAGTCCAAATCTGACCCCGAACTAATCCATAACTCTTAAACCTTACAACCGGCAGATGCATCTCTGCTTCCGAATGACCTCTATGAAAGCATTTTAAAGAAAACGGTAAAGAAAGCAGTAAAGAAGGCATTTAAAAACCTATCGCTCGGAAGTCTTAAAAGATCGTCACAATCCGTTAGTATAAAAGAGCCCCTGGTCTTGGTGACCAGATGCAGATTTAGAACTTCCCAAATATCAGTAAGCCACAGGGCTTATAACATTCGGTTAGTTATGAGATACAAACATGAGTGGAGCAGACCTATGAAGGCTTGTTCCGAATGCACTCACTCAAGACTCAATTTTAGGCTTTGGTGGGAGAAGATAGTAGTTGAAAGAATACTCAACCCTACCATAGAAATTAACCAAGGCCTCTATTTTGTTTCTCTAGTATTAATTATCACATTTTATCCGAATCCAAGTGGAAACGAATCCGATGCGACACTTAATACAAGATTTCCAACACTCAGTAATTTTGAGAGACAAATAGATGTTTGAAAATAATTCCCTAAACAGGTACTAAACTCTCAATTTAAACACAGATCCTTTCAGTCTAGGAGAGACCTAATCGCTGACTCTGCTTCTAAGTTCTCAAAATCAACCCCCAGTAGAATATGAATTAGTCATAACTGTTGAATTTATCCCTTACTCAGATCCGGATTTTATAAAGGAATTTCTGTTGGAAATTTATTATGCAACATCTGATTTAAATCAAGACTTCTATGTCCAAGGGGAAGGATCCCCAAAATAGTAATGACCACAGTATCTACATAATAGTATCATGCATACATGTATATGAGAAGTAAAATAAACTACCCCAAAATATATGGTGGAGTTAGATAGAATTCGACACACAAAGATGGATTAGCCTGAGATAAGAAGAAATTGGCTAAAAGAGAATGCCAGAAATAGTTGGGATTATCCGGACTGCAAACATCTGCTATCCGGTTCCCAAATATTCCAGATGGAATGTCATGTAGGCAGTGGAATGCCTTAACTGACAGTTGCCGCCGTCACCTCAGACTTCACTGTCTGTGAATCTGGAGGAAAACCCACATGTTCTATTACTGTAATAATCATTCGATGACATTGGCATATATCATCTATTATTACTACAACTCTAGATTCAGGTTTGAAATTAAGATAAAGAAAAGAAAACTGTATCCAGATAGGAGTCAGCTGAGCAGCTATTATGATCCCAGATGGACGAACCGCCAAGGCTTCCACCGACCACTACCCGAACCATGCAAAATAACAACTAGTAATTAATACTCAGAATACGAGCTAATTATCCGTGTGGGAATATCTGCCAACATTAGTCTGATGTTATTTCTTACTAGTTGTTCATACACACAATGAAAGGGAAAATAAACAAAATTAAGAAAATGTTTTTGGTATTGTGTGAGTGTTAATCACACAATAAATAGACACTAATGGGTTGAGATGTGTAATGGATAAAATTAGATGTAGTGGGCCTAGGCCCAATACACCCATGCAACTTACACAACTCAAGAAATAAAATATTTTTAGAGTTTTAAAATAGAAGGAAGAAAGCAATTTGGTTTATTAGGCTAAATGCAAAAGAGACCGAATTGAGGATGCATGAGATATGAAGTAACACCATACCCAATTAATCCTTGTAAAGTCATGAAGCATCCTCTAATTCGAATTGTCAAGCAATTCGGTCTAAACCGAATTGGACAATTCGAATTGATGAAGTCATTCCTTCACTCAACTTTGGCTAAGGCATTTACCCCAAAATGAGGGTAATTCGAATTGCCAAGTCAATTCGGTCTAGACCGAATTGGCAATTCGAATTGGTAGAACAAATAAAATAAACTAAGTCATGAGGGGATGGCATGGATACAATGTGGTCTCCCAAGTCAATTCGATCTGTATGGGCAATTCGGTCTATAGACCGAATTGCATAGACCGAATTTACATGAGATAACTCTTTTTGCTATGCAGTTCGATCTCATGGGCAATTCGGTATAGACCGAATTGCCTAGATCGAATTGCATATAAATTTTCCAAATGAAGCATTTAACACTATTTTTGCCATGCAATTCCATTTTCATGGGTAAATTCGGCCTAGACCGAATTGTCTCAAACCGAATTGCATGTCTTTCTCTCTTAAGTGTGGGTTTGGTTTACATTGTGTGGTTTATGATGGATAAGATCTACCTAATCCTTCATTTCACATCAATGTCACTTCACAGCCACACTAATGAGTGTTTTAAGGAGAATAGACCTAGGTTATGTGGCTAACAGGCATTGGCTTGAACCAAACCTCAAAACTACAAACAAGCAATCAAAGATTAAGGACTCAAGCATAGACTGAATAAAAATAAGAACACATGCTCAAAATCAAGAACACCTACATAATCTAAGGCAACATTAAGCTAATGAAGGCAAATAAAACGGCAACTGGAAGGCAAGAAAACAAATTCTAACAAGCCTAAGATTATCTAAAATCTAAGAACACTTATTTGAGTCTCTAAGGTGTACAGTCAAGCCACAAACCACTTAGCACACATTTATTGAGAATGCAAGTCAACTAGGGCATAATAAATATAACCTAGTTGCAACGAACAAACATTCTACCATTATTGCTAAGGAAAGCATTAAATATATGCCAAACACTTGAAATGAAAACCCATTTCTGGATTCCTTCTTGTATTGAAATATAACCTAGTTGCAACAAACAAACATTCTACCATTATTGCTAAGGAAAGCATTAAATAGATGCCAAACACTTGAAATGAAAACCCATTTCTGGATTCCTTCTTGTATTGACATCGGAAAGCAGTAAACAACCCTAAAACCATTCATTAGCTTGAAGGTAGGGTTCATTCTAACTACAAAGCATTTAAGGTTTATGGAAATGGCTACACTAAGGGTGGTAACTAGCTTCTATGAGACAAAAACTAAGCTCAAAAGCAATAAAACTACATTACAAGCATGAAAAATAAACTAACTAAACTACACTACCTACCTAACCCTTAAGGGGTGAAGAACCTTCTTTTTCTTTTTGTCTCCCAGCAACTGTCCAAGAGTTTGCGTGTCTCAGGATATTTCTTGTGTTGAGGAAGGTTAGCTTTTAAGAGTTTGTGTGTCTCAGGATATTTCTTGTGTTGAGGAAGGTTAGCTTTTATACTTGTTTTCGAAACCCTAGGTCCATCATGCATTTCTCACGTGCTCAGCTGTACTTTTGAATGTGATTCGGTCTCCTCATCCAATTCGGTTTAGATCGAATTGATGCAATTCGAATTGCATGAGGTCTTCCTTCTTGTTCTTGAGCTGGAATGTGGCATTCACCCATCAATTCGGTCTATGGGTAGACCGAATTGGCCTTGTCGAATTGAAGATGGCTCCTGCTTGGCTTCTTTGCTTTAAGGCAATTCGGTCTATGCAGTCAATTCGGTCTAGACCGAATTGCACAGATCGAACCTCTTCTTTTCTGCTCTCTCAAAGTCTTCTTTCTTTCCATAGTGTAATTCGGTCTAGGGGTCAATTCGGTTTAGACCGAATTGCCACAGACCGAATTGGTTGCTCTTTTCTTCCTCAACACTTTTCTTCTTTCTTCAGCAATTCGGTCTAATGAGCAATTCGATTTAGGTTGAATTGCTTATAGACCGAATTGGTCTTCAACACTTAGCCAAATTTTCAGATTGTGGGATTTTCATTCTTTTTCCCATCTTTTTGATTTTTGTGGGCTATCTTATTCTTTTGCCCATCTTTTCATTCCTTTTTCTTTTCTTTTTCCTTTTTTCATGTTTTTTGGATTTTTCTAACACAAATGCAACTAAAATTGCATATTTTGTGTCTTTCATTACCAGCTTAATATTTTTACAAACTTGCATCAATCTGTCATATTCAACTACTTTCTTATTGAAATAAGATGGGATTTCGATCAAAATGTCCGTCTTAGACACGGAAATGGATTGGAAATAATGGACAATTTTGGCCATTATCACCCCACTTTACAAGAAGGAGGAAGTGCTGAAGTAAATGCAGCTGGTTGGTCAGGACCTCCTAGAAGGCCATATGATCCATACTCGAATTCATACAATCCGGGTTGGAGAGATCATCCCAATCTCAGCTACCGGAATCAACAACCCACCGCACCACAACAAAATGCACCACCACCTCCCCCAGCTCAATCAGGTATATCTTTGGAAGATATGGTTGGACAATGGCTTCTAATACTTTGCAATTTCAACAGGATGCCAAAGCAACCTTTGAACAACTTAAAAGTCAAATAAACCAATTGTCCTCCGACATGAGACAATTAAAGGAGAGGGAGAAGGGAAAATGGCCGGCTCAACCCGAGCCTAACCCGAAGAATGTGAGTGCAATGGTATTGAGGAGTGGTAAACAAGTTGATGGTCCTTCCCTACCCATACCAAAGGAGAAAAGTGAGGATGAGATCGAGAAAGAGATAGAGGAGGAAGCAGAGATTCAAGAAAAGGTAACACCTAGTCCTACTCTTTTCGAATTAATTTAGCTCCTTTCCCTGACAGGTTAAAAAAGCCACAAAAGCCGGATAGGAAGAAAGAAATGATGGAGATCTTCAAGAAGGTGGAATTGAACATTCCGTTGATAGATGCAATCAACCAAATTCCAAAGTATGCTAAGTTCTTTAAAGAGCTTTGCACAAATAAAAAGAGGTTGAAAGGAGATGAACAAATCATTGCGGGTGAGAATGTATCTGCTATTCTAAAAAGAAAAATTCCACATAAGTGTGGTGACCCAGGTATGTTCGCACTCCCTTGCAAGATTGAAAACACTATAGTGAAAAAGGCAATGCTAGACTTAGGAGCTGCAATAAATATCATGCCTAGAACATTGTTTAATACTTCGAGTCTAGGGCCTTTGAAAGAAACAAGGATTATCATTCCATTAGCGGACCGAACTAATGCATATCCCGATGGCATGATTGAAGATGTTTTGGTTCAAGTGAATGAGTTGATATTTCCTGTTGACTTCTATGTTTTGGATATGAATGATGTAGGTTGTTCTAACCCATCTCCTATTTTGCTTGGTAGGCCTTTTATGTACACAGCAGGAGCCATCATTAATGTTAAAAAAGGAACACTTGCACTGGAATTTGATGGAGAGATGGTGGAATTTAATCTTTTTGATGCCATCAAGCACCCCGTTGAATCTAACTCATTGTATGCTTTGGATATTATTGAGCCTTGTGTGCAGAAAGTGTTTGAACTTGAAGGTCAAGACCCGTTGGAAGTAGCGTTGGTGAAACATCTCGATGTTGGGAATGAGCCTAATGTAGCACTTGCTAAGAAGATAATAGGGGAGTTAGTAGCACTCCATTCTCTACCTATTATACATTCACGATATGAACTTGCCCAAATTTTTATTCCTGAAACTGATAATAAGTTGTTACCTTCTGTGATGCAGGCACCGGAATTGAAACTTAAGCCTTTGCCCGATCATTTGAAATATGCTTGGGAGAAAACGAGACTTTACAGGTGATCATCTCCTCAAAGTTGACATCGGAGCAAGAAGAGAAGCTTATTTCTGTGCTTAAAGATCATAAAACCGCCATTGGATGGACGATAGCGGACATAAAGGGAATTAATCCATCATTCTGCATGCACAAGATTGCTCTTGAAGAGGATGCCAAACCGGTGAGGCAAGGCCAAAGGAAGTTGAACCCAATCATGACCGAGGTAGTTAAAAAGGAAGTGATGAAGTTGCTTGACGCATCCATAATCTACCCAATTTCTGATAGTAAATGGGTAAGCCCCATTCAAGTGGTTCCGAAAAAGGCGGGTGTGACAGTGGAAGAGAATCAAGATGGTGAGAAGCTCCCAGTCCGAAAGCAAACCGGATGGAGGCAATGCATCGACTATCGTAAGCTTAATGCGGTTACAAAGAAGGACCATTTCCCTCTTCCTTTTATCGACCAAATGATCGAAAGATTAGCTGGTCGCGCTTACTATTGCTTTTTAGATGGTTTCTCAGGTTATTTTCAGATAGCAATAGCGCACGAGGATCAGGAGAAAACATCTTTCACATGCCCATTTGGTGTATTCGCTTATAGAAGGATGTCGTTCGGTCTATGCAATGCCCCAACCACATTTCAAAGACGTATGGTGAGCATTTTTTCTGAGTATGTTGAAAATATAATTGAAGTGTCCATGGAGCAAACTTTGAAACTTGTTTGGATAATCTGTCACTAATTTTGGAAAGGTGTGTAGAGACTAACCTTGTACTTAACTGGGAAAAATGTCAATTTATGGTAGAGCAAGGTATAGTTCTCGGGCATGTCATTTCATCAAAGGGTATTGAGGTAGACAAATCTAAGGTTGCATTGATATCTGCTTTACCTTACCCTTCTTCTGTGCGAGATCTTCGTGGTTTTCTAGGTCATGCAGGGTTCTACATGCGCTTTATAAAAGATTTTTCAAGGATTGGAGCACCACTGTTCCAATTGCTAAAGAAGGATGTGCCGTTTGAGTTCACTGAAGAGTGCAAGCAAGCTTTTGACAAGTTGAAAGAGCATCTCACAACCCCACCAGTTATCCAACCACCAAACTGGGACCTACCTTTTGAGTTGATGTGCGATGCTAGCGATAGTGCAGTGGGAGCTGTGTTAGGACAACGAGTTGGGAGAGCTTCTCATGTTATTTATTATGCCTCTGGAGCATTGAATGGAGCTCAATTGAACTACTCCACTACGAAGAAAGAAATGCTTGCAGTTGTCTTTGCACTTGGTAAATTCAGATCTTATTTGCTTGGCACTAAAGTGATTGTTTACTATGATCATGCAGCTCTGCGCTATTTGATGGTAAAGAAGGAAGCAAAACCGAGGCTAATTAGATGGGTGCTGCTCTTACAAGAATTTGACATGGAGATTCGTGATAAGAAGGGGACTGAGAATCTAGTTGCCGATCACTTGAGCCGCATACCCATTGAGTTGGAAGGATCTCCTATTCGGGAGTCATTCCCTGATGAGCAACTTCTTTCTGTCTCTTCTGTTCTTCCTTGGTATGCTGATATTGTTAATTATTTGGTTGCTAATGATTTCCCAGCAGGTTGGACAAAAGCTCAAAGGGACAAACTTCGAAGTGATGCCAAATACTACATTTGGGATGACTCTTACCTTTGGAAGCAATGTGCCGATCAAGTCAAGAGAAGATGTGTTGAGGAAGGTGAGTTTCAATCAATTCTAGCTTTTTGTCACTCTATGGCATGTGGTGGACACTTTGGATCTCAAAGAACGACTAGAAAGGTGTTGGAAAGTGGTTTCTTTTGGCCTACTCTTTTCAAAGATGCTCACGCTTTTTGCAAATCATGTGATCGTTGTCAACGAGTAGGTAATATTTCTTCCCGTAATCAAATGCCCCAGACTCCAATGTTGTTTGTTGAAATTTTTGATGTGTGGGGTATCGATTTCGTGGGACCTTTCCCAACTTCATTTGGATATCTTTATATTCTTTTAGCTGTTGATTATGTTTCGAAGTGGGTGGAAGCTAAGGCCACCCGAACTAATGAGTCCAAAGTGGTTGCAGATTTCATCAAGTCTAACATATTTTCGCGCTTTGGAATGCCAAGAGCTATTATGAGTGACAAGGGAACCCACTTCTGTAACAAGACCATCTCGGCCCTATTTAAGAAGTATGGTGTTCTTCATAAGGTGTCTACTTCTTACCACCCGCAAACTAATGGACAAGCTGAAATTTCTAATCGGGAGGTCAAGTTGATCTTGGAGAAAACTGTTCAACCGAATAGAAAGGATTGGAGCTTGAGGCTAGATGACGCTTTATGGGCGTATCGTACTGCGTACAAAACGCCTATAGGGATGTCACCATTCCGATTGGTATTTGGGAAGCCATGTCATCTCCCTGTGGAATTTCATCACAAAGCATATTGGGTAGTGAAGAAGTGTAAAGTGGATTTAAAAGAAGCAGGGCTCCATCGTAAGTTGCAACTTCAAAAGTTGGAGGAAATTCGGAATGAGGCTTATGAGAGTGCATTCATTTACAAAGAGAAAAATAGAGCTTTTCCCTGGTAAGTTACGTTCTAGATGGATTGGACCATTTGTGATTACTAAAGTTTTTACTTATGGTGCAGTTGAAATCCAAAGTTTGAAGACGGAGAAAAAGTTTGTAGTCAATGGGCATCGCCTCAAGCCATAATATGAGGGATTTTCTAATGAGAATGTGGAGATGGTGTCTCTTGTGGATGCCAATTCTGTGAGTTAGTGATAAATTGAGAAGAAAGTCTAGCCCAAGACTATAAAGAAAAGCGCTTCTTGGGAGGCAACCCAAGCTGTTTTTATCGTTATTTCGTGTATTTTTCTCATTTTATTTTAGTGTGATGTTTTTAACTTGCATAATTTGTGTTGTGTTTTTGTGCATAGGTGAATCAATTTTTTTGGGAGGAAGAAGAAAGAATTCAGATTGCCATAGTGCGTTTAGTCATGACCATGACTAAGGTATAGATAATGGACTGATTTCAAGGCAAGAAAAAGTCATGAAAATTCCAGCGAACTAGAGGCAACTTAGTCATGACCATGCTCAAGATGTAAAGGGTGGACTGATTTTATGCAAAAATGGGGATTCAATTTCCAGCAAACAAAGGGAGTCTTGGTCATGCCCATGCCTAAAGAAGGGAAGAAATGCTGCCAACTAATCAAAATTGGGCCCTTACTCCAATTTTACCCATTTACCCTAATTTTACTCCTCCCTCCTTTCTCATTCAACAGCAGCCGCCTACACCACCACTCTCTCTACCTCTCCCTCGCCATCCACCAGCCAGCCACCGCTGCTATCTTCGGGCAGTTATCGTGCTCAGGTATGGCTTTCTTCGGGTTGCGCCGCTATTTAGGTAGATTGGCTTGCTCGGGCGATGTCCCTTAGGGTCCATGGGCTGGTCTTGGGCTATCTCTTCCGTATCAAGCCTAGAAATTGGGCTCTTATGCAAATTGAGCCTATGTTTTGTATGTGGAGTGAATTAACACAATTTTTATGTGTTAACAAATTGCCCCGTTTTTCAGTGGAACATTTGGCCACATTTTTGGCCTTATCCGTTGAAAAAGTCTAAGACCTCCTTAGCTCGGGGTTTCAGTTAATGATGACGCCCGTCATTCTAGGAGATTTTGAATGGATTTCCATTGGGACACACAGATTTGTATTAATCTATTCTTGGTAACCGCTGCAATCGTGCCTTTTCGAGGCAGTTTTGCACAGAGAATGATGTGACCATTCACTGTTTGAGAAAGTTACATGCCATTAATGACTGTAACGTTTATTCTTTTTTTAGTGGTATCAACGATTTGTTTGGCTATAAATACCACTAAGGGTCATGTTTTTATCCACTCGATCATGACCTTTGCTGCTTGTGATCCTCGTTTTCTTCCAAAACATCCGTTTATCCCCATACCTGGCTCCTGTTTGTTCTTCGAAAAGCTATCCTTTGTAACCTTAGGTTACTTTGTTATTACGGATTATGGGCTTCATACCCTTTTCCAACCCTAGTTTCGATGATATTACAACCCTTCGATAGACTATCTCACCTTCTAACCAGGGACACCCGGAAACATACTTTTCGTAACCTCCTGGAGCATCGGTTCATGGGCATCGGTATTCTGGAAAGGGATACCGGATGGTGGATCCGTTGTATCATCAAAAATAAGGATCCTTCCCTTCGTGTACGAGGTACCCTATCGTGTCGAGCGAGACATCCTTTCGTACTGAGCGGCGATTCTCAGTATTTCTGCAAGGACCTCTGCTCGACGGTGTGCAGGGTCTGGAGCCTAACCCTCGGGAGTATGCTCTGAGGGCACCGGAGACTCCGAGAAACTCCAACTTTTTTTATTCAGACTTTGGAAGTCATCCTCAACACGGAGATCTTTCAAAATAGACCAAATGTAATAAAACATGTAGTTCTGACATGCCCATTTTGTAGATCGTTTCCCTATATTGCTCACTCGGATTGTAAAGCATTATCCCATGCAGAAGGATACTTCTTTAGATATTTAGCATTGATGCTTTGATATACTAAATTTCCATCATTGTCCATTAGTTGGTACGCACCTTTGCTAAATACTTTGTTAATAATAAATGGTCCTTCCCAATTGGGGGACCATTTTCCAAACTCGTGATTCTTAACTGTCGGTAATATTGTTTTCCAAACAAGATCACCTTCTTTGAAAGTTAATTCCTTCACGAATTTTTTATAATAACGAGCCCTTCTTTGGGCTTCCCGAGTAAGGTTATCAATCCCTGTTAATCGGACTGTGTCCGCTTGCTTCAATTCCCGCATCATCCCTTCCTGATAATGATCATCGGGAATTGATGCTTGGAGAATAATCCGCGGACTTGGGACTGATATTTCCAAGGGCAGAACTGCCTCTTGACCATAAGTTAATTGATAAGGGGTGAAACCCGTGGCAGTATTTTTAGAATTCCTGATAGCCCATAAGGTTTCAGACAAGAGATCATGCCATTTTCTAGGGTTATCATTTATCATTTTCTTTATGATCTGGATAGTGTTCTTGTTTGTTGCTTCCGCTTGGTCATTAGCTTGTTGATAGTATGGCGAGTAATGCAACAATCGGATCTCATTTCTTTCGTGTATTCGGCTATTCGGTTTCCGACGAACACTGTCCCTTGATCCGTTAGGATAGAATGCGATATCCCAAACCGGTGTATGATGTGTTTGTAGATGAATTTGACTATCACATCTTGGTTGACCTTCTTGAGCGGGATAGCTTCTACCCATTTGGTGAAGTAATTAGTTGCAACTAGGATATATTCGTGACGTTTACTGGAATGAGGAGTAATCCGACCAATCACGTCCATACCCCAATCCTTGAAAGGCCAAGGTTTAACCGAGTAATTCAAACTCGATACTGGAAAATGATTCAAATCACCGTGCCTCTGACATGCCGAACAACCCTTTGCGAAGCAGATGCAATCTTCTAATATGGTTGGCCAATAATAGCCATATCGATGAAGTGTCCATCGCATGTTCAAACCAGCACGATGAGCTCTGCATATTCCTTCATGAACTTCAGCCATTGCAAGTTTGGCTTCGTTGGAGCCTAAGCATTTAAGCATAACACTTTCCAAGGTTCTTTTATAGAGAATTCCATCCTCATATAAGAACCGTAGAGCTTTGGCTTTGATGCTCGGGTTATCCGCGCTTGAAGGATTCAGAAAATAATCAATAATCTCCTTACGCCAGTCGTTCGAGACAACCTGGCTGTTCATGTTATCGTCAACCGGGCACATCAAGACGTGGTCGGTTGTGGCTTGTCCTTCTGTCCTTCTCATGTCCAGAAGTAAGGACGTCTTGACCAGATTGATGCTCGGAATCAACTCGTAAAACCCTTGGTGGGTCTTATATCCCGAGGCATGTTGGGCCAAGTCATTTTCCTCTTTGTTGTCTTCCCGAGGTACGCATTAAATAGATACGTCGGGGATTTGACCAAGTAATTCCAGAACACTTTCCTGATACCTTGACGAACCCGGATGCTTGCACTGGCATGTTCCTACTACTTGGTTGAGCACCAATTGAGAATCGCCAAGGATCCTGACCGCTTTTGCCTTCCGTAGGACTAATATTTCAAATCCGAGGATCAGATCCTTATATTCGACAGCATTGTTGGTCATCGAGCTTAACTCCAGAAATAATCTTATTTCTTCCGGATTTGAGCCAAGGAGATAGACTCCAGCCCCTGGCTTGGTGCTTGTACTTGAACCTTCGAAGTACATGACCCATGGACGTATAGCAACATACATCTTGTCATAGGACTCATCTGGTTCGAGCGTGTTCGGATGTTCGGCCAGGAAATCTGTAATTATCTGGTTCGAGCATGTTCGGATGTTCGTGCACGCCTATTGGGCATGGGAATCTGAAGGTTGTCTTGGGTATATCTTCTTCGGCCAAGAAGATCTGGTTGTACCCAGCATATCTGTCCATCAAAGACAACATCTTATGCCCAGCCGCAACATCGACTAGCATGTCTGCTATGGCATGACGTATTCGTCTTTACGTACGGCTAGATTCAAGTCGCGAAAATCAATGCAAACTCTTATCGTTTTATTCTTTTTTGTCACGGGGACAATGTTAGAAAGCCATTCCATATACCTGCATCGGCGGATGAACCTGGCCTTCAACAGTTTCTGAATTTCCTCCGTGATCTTTGGTAATAGCTCCGGGACGAACCTTCTGGGAGGTTGTTTGAAAGGTGTAAGTCCCTTCTTGATAAGAAGTTTGTGCTCAACCATATTCCTATCTAACTCGGGCATCTCCGTTTAATCCCACGCGAGGCAAGTTTTATACTTCCTCAGAAGGTCGGCTGGTTTCACTTGTTGGCCTTTTGTTAAAAGACCACTTAACCGAACTATCCTTGGGTGATCCTTTGAGCCGATGTCAAATTCCACCAAAGGGTCCTCTGAGTACGCTATGGGTTGGTGCTTTTCTAGCAATTCGGGCCATTAATAAGGCCTTAACATGTTGTCATTCTTTGGTAAGTCGCTACTCGAGCCATTAGTTGGTAGAGAACTCGACTCTACTAAATAATTATAAATATGAGTATCCGTTTTAATCAGCATATTTACACATATTTATACATTGATTGTTGGCTGAATGACAAGCCATTACACCTCCTGGCCTCTTCGTGCCTAGGAACCGGAAGCATAGCTCCCGAGGCCGTAAATCGGGTCATCCGAAATTGCCATATTATAGAGGATAGTTAAGGATAAAGGCGGAAACAACTTTATGTAGTATACTGATTCATCCTGCACTCCCCTAGAATAAACTTGGAGATGCATCGACTGTGACCACTTGGTCTCCATCCCAGAACATCAACTGCTGATATAAGGTTGATGGTATGCCATCGCCGCATGAATCCAGTCTCTTCTGAGTAATGCTCCATATGAAGTATCTGCATCTAGTACGAAAAAGACGGTTGGCATAGTTATTGGTCTGACTTCAAGTTGAACCACTATCATCCCAAGCAGTGATGTAGATTCACCTGAGAATCCTGCCATCTTCATGCTGGTCTTTTCCAGATCGGAGACCTTTTTTCCGAATTTTCTTCAAAGTGGACATTGGGATGCAATTGAGTACTGCTCTGTTGTCCATGAAGACCCTCCTAATCTTTTTACCCTCCATGTATGCCTCTACGTAGAGTGGCTTCATATAGGAAGGTATTCCCTTTCTTGGTGGGAACACGATTGGACGCGTAATTTGGGATTCTCCTTAATCAACATCCAGGGGAACCGCATCCTCATACTCGACGAAAAATGCCCATGCTAGGTCCTCCTCTGAATTGGTATCATAGATCAGTTCTGCCCAACTGCTCGCTATTTCCTCCTCAAAAGTTTGAGGAGTCACAGATTCCACGCATGCCATGATCGCCTTTGGCTGCCTAAATTCATCCGCATATGGCCCCATTGATCCAGTGGTATTGTTTGCCTTCATACCCCCCGGCTCTGTTGTCGGACTTTTAATGGACAATTTGAAGGACTTCGGGAGTTTGACAGATGACACCGCCATGGTTGCTTTGGGTAAAGGTTGTGCATCGATCCCCATGGTTCCCGCTTTCAACCTTCCGGATTGGATTGCCTCCTGGATAGTTCTCCATAACTGTATGCAATCCTTCGTACTATGTGAGAAAGTATTATGCCAATTACAGTACATCCGTTCGTTGATTTCTTTTTCCATGGCCAATTTATTGCCTGGAGGAAGTCAGATCTGATGCTTCTCATATAGTGCATCAAAGATCTTTTCAGTCTTTGATACGTCGAAACAAAAGTCTTCTTCTGTCACAGGTTTGGCATATTCATTCTTCAGAGGCCTTGCGACCTTTGGTTTCAACTCGGTGCAAACAAAGGGTTTGCCCCGGATAAGTTCGGTGGTCATTTGATCTGCAAGTTCAACCTCTTGATTACAAGCCCCCTCTAGATCACTGTCACTATCCACATGTATGGTAGCGACTTGGTACGATCTTTTCTTTCTCTCCCCTCTACCTTTTGATTCCTTGGTCTCTTTAAATAGAGACTCGACCCTCATCGCTTTAGTGGATAAGGTTGCCAGGTCATCAATGTCCAAAGGGGGTAACTTCTTTTTGACATGAAGTTTCATGTTCTTAACCGCTATGTCGGTTATTTCCTTTTCGAAATAGCGGTTGTACACTTCCCTTTCTGTTGCCGTAACCACTCAATGAACTTAACCGTCGGTTCATTGTCCCTTTGCTTGATTTCTAAAATCTCAACCAACGTGACTGTCGGTTGTGGATTATAGAACCGGGTATGAAATGCTTCATCTAACTGCTGCCATGTGGCAAATTCGTCTGCGGTCAGACCAATAAACCATGAAAATGCAGTTTTCGTCAGTGAGGAAGGGAACAATTGTATCCGGTGGAACTGATTCTGGCCCAACCCCCCTAATTGGGTAAGTAAATGGCTGATGTGTTCCATAGTGGACATCTCGTCTTCTCCTGAAAATGTGAAGAAGTCGGGTATTCGCGTGCCATGTGGTAAAGGGTTATCCTCATACACGTGGGACGGTAACAACCTTTGATACACATGCCTGTGGGTCTCTAGGAAGTTTAACCCTAGTCTTCGCAACATGGTTGCTAAGTGCTCTTCTTCAATGTGCACCCGTTGTGGCTCCGTTGTGCACCCGTTACGAGAATCTGAGGAATTTCATGTGCAGAGTTGTGGACTTCTGCCATGGTTTCTATCCCTGCTTGCTGTGTGGTTGGGGCAGCCGTAAAAGCCATCGGTATCCAAAGGTTAATGGTGGTGCGGTCAGGAAAAAGGGTTGATTCTGAGGATAACCTTGGCATGCCATGTGCATACCCCACGCCCCCATTGGCGGATACCAGGGATAGTTTGACCCTTGGTAATAATATTGCCCTTGATTGGGCATTATTACGGGCGATGCTGGTGTGGTAACGTTGTTAGCCATTAGACCCAGAGTACCAAATGGCGCCTTCAACGTAGCCTCCAGTATTTTTGCGACAATATTGTCTAATGTCGCGGTTAGCCTTTCGAACATTCCCTCATCTAAAGAGAGTGTTAGGACGTTCGATGATCCAGGGGTCGTCGTTACTTGTCCTCCGGGAGGAGCGAGGGACGAATTCCCTATTTCCCTCGTGTTTGTTCTAGGGGAATGATCTCCTGATCCAGCCATATCATTTGATATCTCCTGGAGTCGTCTCAAACGCTTGTACTGGCTTCTTGTAGGCTTTTCACGAACCTCGCGGTTGCGTAAAGTGTACAATGGAGATCCTTGATTGCTAGGAGGAGTTTGGTCTCCTACTGTGGTCGCCAACCTGTTACTCCTGTTTCGGGGTAACGCTTAATCCTCTAGACGGAGCCTTAAGACGGAAGGCGAGATGTGGAAAGTCCCAAGGGATACTGGGAACCAGAGCATCGCGAAACAAACTAAGGAAATGAAAGAAAGCAGTAAAGGAAAGCAGTAAAAAAGCAGTAAATAAAGCATTAGGAAAGTGATAAATAAAAGTAAAGTACTGAAAAAGTAAAGACATTGTATGAAATGTTTGGTGGCTGAGGAACCCATATTACATCTTGAGTTCTAATATTTATACAATGTCTGGTGCCTGTTCGTTGAGAGGCACCGGTTAGGGGAAAGGGATAAGGATGAAATTCAAAAAAAAAAAAGATCTTTCCCGCCTTTATTCTGGTACGGGCGCGGATAAGGCTTCTGCGAGGGTGAGGAGAGTCTTCGCTCGGGGTGACGTCACCTCATAACGTACTGGAACCGCTTCCTCTAACTCGTGGTACTCGGGCAGTTATCGTGCTCGTGTATGGCCTTTCTCCGGGTTGCGCCGTTATTTAGGTAAGTTGGCTTGCTCGGGCGATTTCCCTCAGGGTCCATGGCTGGTTGATGAGTGATTTTCACTACTCATATTTTACCACAAGCGGATGGTTGTCATCAAGTAATAAAAACCGGTGAATAACCGAGTCGAACCACAGGGAATTTCAGAATATTATTTCATTCCGGAGAAGATTTTAATTGTTTTTAAATTCATTAATTATATTTTATATATTTTAAAAGAGTTTGATTAATTCTAGAGATGATTAATTAAAATAGTGACATTAAATTTAAAATAAAGCAAGTTAAAATTTTAATTAATAAAATTATAAATGGGAGTTGCTTGTAATATTTTAAATATTGCCATCTTTATATAAAATAGAAATTGCATATTGATTTAGCATTTTCCAATGTCTAAAAAGATCAAATTCTTAAAATTAATTATTTTATAAAGATCTAAAAATATAGTAATCTACTAATATTCAAATTATGCTTAAACGGACTTCATGGAAGCTGATTAAATTATCTAACATTCTGCAATCATTATTCTAGGCCTAAATTTGAGTCTTTCCCAAGCATACAAATTTTCCTATAGCAATTAAAAGACACATTTCATTTCCCAAATCATTGTGCACATGCTAGAATCCATTTTTAATGTAATTTATTACCAATTCCGGTACTAAAATATTAATTCTACTTTTTATCTCCCGATTTAGCAAAGCAGAAATCACAAGATTAGATTCTAACATTTAATTACGCAGAATAGTGTAAATAATCTAACAATTATGGTAAAATAATAATAAAACATGGTAAAATGGATTAAATTACTAATTTTAAGATGTAGACAGATTAGGATTATTTTCAGATTACTTAAAGTAGAAACTGCAGATTGATCGATCTATTAAAATCTAGCAGATTAAAAATATAAAACTTCAGATTGTTGTTCAGACAGATTTATCGATCAAACTTATGCAGCAGATTAACAATCCTAATACAGATTCTAACATTTCTTGCAGATTAACCCAGATTACATAAATAAACATCGACATTTTATATTGCTTCCATAAAACATAAATCCGTACTTCAAAAGTGATTCTGAACTCCCGTTCTAGATCACTCCTAACACGAACAATACAGAAATCCGTCTACAAATTCGAAACATAATAGCAGATTACATTTAGAGGCAAATTATTAACATTACAGAGCAAGAAAAAGAAAGGCAACACATAGAATAGGAAGAACACGCCCAGAATAGCATTCTTGATGCATTCCTCCGGCATGGTTATGTGTTTCCGGCCTTCTTCTCCCATTAGCAGATGATTTCAGAGTATTTTTAATGTATTTTCGCAGTCTGGATAATGAAAATTGACGAGAAACGGCGTTTAAAACCGAGTTCGGGAGGTTAGAAAACTGCCCAACCGCGACGGTGGCGCATAAAGTGGCGCTCCAGAGGGGTCTCAGGCGCCACCAAGAAGTTGCGGCGCATCCTGGCGATTTCCCAATTTTCTGATTGCGGCGCATAATGTGGCGCCTGGAGGGTGTTTTAGGCGCCGCCAAGCACGTGTGGCGCATTCTGAAGCTTTTCCATCCAAAATTTTCCTAAGTGTTGATGCGGCGCCTGATGTGGCGCTCCGGGGTCTTTTCCGGTGCCGCCATGCCTATGCGGCGCATCCTGGGCACAGTCAAATGTTCAAAAATCTGAATTTGACATCCTTTATCCTCCGAACATCTTTCTTTCGTCATTTTAATGCCTGAAACATCATTGCAATGTATTAGATTTGCCAAAGTCTTATTAAAAAGCATAAAACATGGTAAATTGAACTCAAACAAGCTCAATTTTAACCATAATTATTAATATTTACAAACCACGTGAAATATAAACTAAAAAGCATTAAAATAGAGTCACATGCATGCAATTTAGATTCATTGTAACACAATTTAAGCTCATTTAAATGTGGTTTCACAGGGTGCATCAACATCCTCACACTTAAATATTGCTCGTCCCTTGAGCAATGAGATCAATTAACATATCAACTTGCCAATCAAGATAATAAAGATAAAGTCTCTATAGTTCTGCCAAATTATAGATTTCAACAACAAAATGAGGTAAAAAGGGTTCAAAGTTTAATGTACTAGAGCTAGGCAAATTGATATGCATCAGTTATGAGAACCAGATACCCAAAGCACTTACAATACAGAAAAAAAATTAATTATACATAGCACTTAATATGGGAGAGTGAATAATGTAAATATGCTTTCCTATTCCAGTCTTCAAATATGCTCAATCCATGGTTAGGTTTTACTATATTCTAGACACTTTGGCTGAGTTGTAGACGGTTGAATTCCAAAAGCTACTCATGTCACCGAATATGTGGCAATCATCCAGTCAAGAGTTTATGCATTTTTATTTAATTCCCCTTTTGAATATATTATTATCTTTTTTTTTTTTTGATCTCGCATTCTTCAATATTTTCTTTCTTTTTCTTTTTGCAAGATTTGAATACTTTTTTTCAAATGTAGGGGTTTTACTCTGACTTTATTTTAATTAAGCATTTAAAAAGACTTGGAACGAGCATATTCATATATAAATAACGATAACTCTCCACAAAATAAATAACTAGTCTAATTAATCAAGTAGTTTTCTGCAAGGTAAATAGAATTGTCACCAATAGTTCGAACAACTTGCATAATAATTTAACAAAGTCTAGGACTATAAACTAAGAAACCTAATACTCATTAAGGTGTAAAATCGGATTTAAGCAGAACATTTAGACTTATTTGGATTTTCTCCAGATTGGCAATGATGTGATAATCTCTAGATAATAGCACCACTGGGAAAACACAATTTAAATTTAAAATAATTAATATGTCCTTATTATGCATGTACCATTTTATTCAAAGCATAATAAATAGTAAAATAAAACTAAATCAAGCTCTTACCACATATTTCATGCAAATTGATAACATAAAACATGAAAAGATCACACCTGGAGCATTTAGATCTTAGAAATTCTTTCACCATCATGGATGTCCCCTTTTTGCTTGCTTCTTCATGGCATATCCTGCTTCTTTATACATTTATATGGTATTTACTCATACAAAAGATAATCATTAAAGCACATGGTAAATTATAAATTAAAATGATTAAATTCCATCCATAATTTATTTAAATTCAGATTTTTATCATTTTAATATTTAAATTTCAGTTTTTTTTATTAGCTCTTTTATTAATTAAATAAAAATGGACAGATTTAATTAAAATATTAAATTTTATAAAGTTACCAAAAGCAAAATACCACAAGTTCTAGCAACTATTACATAAAGATGCTAATTAAAATAAGCAAAATATTACCAAAATTAATCTAATCATTACAAATTAAATCAAAAAGGGAACAATCCTATCTAATAAAAAATCTAGATTTCTAAAGATCCATTCGAATCAGCTACTTCATCTTCCCTAGGATCATCACCACCATCTGTAGAGCTCGAATCACTAGGAGGAGCATATCGATCACCTAAACTTTCAGACATGAAGTGCTCAAGTCTGGAAGAAAGTAGTGCAAGTTGTGTCTGTGTACTATCCTCCTTCTTCATCTCGGCTCTAAGCTGATGAATCTCATAAGTCATCCTATTAATTGCAATCTCTGCAGGCTCTGCCCTAGTACCAGATGTACTAGATATATCAGGATGATGAATGGGTGCTCCACGAGGTGAAATAGGATAAGCAAGCTCTGCACATCTTACTCCAGGCTTGTGATAGAATCTCTTGAAAGTGATAGGATGTTTCCTTGCCAAATCTTGAGCATAGGCTCCAACATTCGCTCCAGCTTTCTCACAAAGTTCCCAAATCAGTGCCGGGAACCCAAGTGTCTTCCTTGCATCATCAGATCCCATACTGTCTAATTCACCTGCTATCAACTCTCCAACATCAACAGGCAACCCATTCTTCACAAAGTACACAAAAATACGGCTCTTCTACACTAGGCTGAGAAGTGTGTGAAGTAGGATATATCCTATGCTTATAGAGCAAGTAAATCTGATACAATGGGGCATCCATCAAAGTAGCAACAATCTTCTCATTATTTGTACCCTCTATGTAGACAACTTCCTTCTGCTTTCCAAACATCTCCTTTAAAACCTTCTTTTCTAGCTCCTTTCCTCCTTCTTTAGCATACACGGGATCATAAAAGGCATTCTTTAGCCGGGCAAGAGACATCCACGGTACCATAAAGTCGGTTAATTGTGTCCGGAGCATAAGGTACGGGCACTCCCCGAATCCATGAAGTGAAGTGTCCATACTGGGCATTAGCTAGAAATTGCCTAGTAAGCTCCCATGAATACACTCCATCCGGATGCTCAGCAAACTTCATCCATCCTCGACTTGCTAAGGCATCATGAACCAAAACCCGCTCCATATCATCTTCAATAAAGCCTTTGTCTTGGATCCACTTTTCCTTCATTCCTTGATAGTAAGAATAAGCCTGTTGACTTATAAAGATCGCCGGATTAAAGATGTCTCCGGTTAATTCTTGCAAGGGAGGTGTATCATCCTTCCTATTATGGCTTTTCCTCTTTGCCTTAGAACCACTTGAATGTTTGGTTCCCATAGATGAAACTTTTTCCGGAGATTCAGCATCATCTTCTTCCTGTTGTGGATCATCCTCTCCATCCATGGAGTCAGCAACCAATAGTTCATCCACGAACTCATATTCGTCATTTACAGCTGCCGGTTCCGGATCAGGTTCCCTAATAACAAGTGGCTGCGATTGGGGCACTTCCTTGGCTTTCTGCTTCTTTCCGGCACTGTTCCTCTTGTTTCCTTAAGTTGATTTCCTCTTAGGTCCCATGAATAATAACTTTGTACAGCAATTTAGAAGGTAGGACAGGTATTAGGAAGCTAATTAAACTGGAAGAGAAGAGAGTGGACAGATTGGGTAAGATGGGTGCTGCCCGATCGATATTTCTCTTTTTAAAGAGAGTGGAAATCTTGATTTTGTTGAGATAGGGAGTGATTGATTTAATCTAGATCCAAATATACACTAAACACACGATTTGGAGTAAGTATAATGCTGTTTAGGATCCCAAAAACCGATTAGATATGATTTGAATTTTTTGGATTCGCGGATTTTTCAAAAATTCGCTTCGGTGGCGCCGAATGTGGTGCTTCGAGGCTGATTTAGGCGCCACACAGTGTGTGTGGCGTGGCGCATCCTGAAGAGAACTTGGAAAAATTCTCATTTTGCGGCGCATAATGTGGAGCTTCAGAGCAGATTTAGGCGCCGCAAAGCACATGCGACGCATTCTGGAAAAACTTAGAAAATTTTCTAAGTTTCCAGGCGCTAATGTGGCGCTGCAAGGCCCATTTAGGCGCCACACAGTGTGTGACAACCCGAGTATTTCTGAATATTTTGTACGAATACTTTGTACCCCAAATAAACAAATTCAAATTGTTTTGAACTACGTAATGACTTGATCCCTTCACGGGGTACGTAGGCAACTCGAAAATTTCAATTCTGGGTTCAGTCAAATAATAACAAACAACGACACACAATAATACAATCGCTTAATCAAACAATTCCCGAACTCGTGAGAGGATGAAGTACAACTTCGAGGACGAAGTTGGTTCTTAAGGGGGTAGACTGTAATACCCGTAAATTTTAGAATATAAAAATAGGAACTAATCCAATAGGAGAGAAGGTTTCACCCGTAGACGCGGAAATGCACGGAAGTCAAAGGACGACGAATTAGAACCCGACGGACCAAAACCGACGGTCTTAGGGTTTCAAGCATGTAATCGAATTAAGACGGAATAAATTTATGATGAGAAGCATAATCCGGAAATGACCCGGAAAAATCGAGCACGAAAACGGGGAAGGATAGAAGTCCGAAAGAGAGGAGAAAAGACCCGACGGATCGGATCGCACGGACCCGCCCGGACCGCAGTCCAGGCGAGTCTCGCGCGCTGGCCAGGCGGGGTTTGGCTAAAAGGCGCGCCAACCCCGCGTGGCCCTACAGGTTTTGGCAACTTGCGCGTTTTCGGCGATTTCTTACCATAATTCGACCTCCCGACTTTGAAAACCAGATTTTGGCCGAAGGGGAAGCATTTAGGCGACCTAGGGCAGCCTCTCCACCATTTTCATCAGTCACCATTCACTCTCAAACTCTCTCAACTCTCTCCAAAGCCAAAACACTTTCCGGCGACTTCCCGACGACTTTCCGATCACTTCCCGGCGACGAAAACCAACGGAGGAGGCGTTGAATACAAGATTCCTAGTATTCTAATCTGTGGTAAGTCGTTCGTAGATTTCTATTTAAGTTTTTGAACCCGAAAACTTGATCTAACAATTGGATTTCTTCGTCCGACTCGAAATCGTGGCCAAAGTCGGAAGCTTGACGTTGAGGAGATCCGTTCGTAGGATTTTGGACGAGCCAGCGACCTTAGGACGACGCAAAACTCTCTATCACTGTAAGTTGAGCCTTCCATATCAATACGGGTGATTTCGGGGCGTCCGGTATAGGCGTAATGTAACGAAACGTAAAAATCAAACTTAAAAACCCCATCTTGCGCAGTTTCTGTAATCGGCCTAAAACTCATATTTCGAGGATTCAATCCGAGAAACTCAAAACTAGACTTTTAATCCTAACACATAAATCTAGGTTGTATAAAAATTTCAGACATTTTCGTTAACGTTTGCTATTTCAAATAGCGCCGAACATAAACTGTTTACTAGGACTTTTCGAAAAACCTGACAGTTTTCATATTCGAACTTGATGAGCATGTTTCTATAATTTCTAGTCCGATTTGATCTTTACAATCTAAATGAAAGTTGTAGATAATCATGTCTAGTATATGTGGTTAAAATTTCAGAATTTTTGAAGTCCATTTGATATGTTAAAACGTCGAAATTTTGAACTGTGTCATATCTCAGTTCGGACAGATTTCTGATTGCATAGTAAAATCGATTTTTGACATGTTTCCTCAAATTATTTCGAAAAGGTTAAAACACGAAAGTTGTTCGTTAGGGTGTTTTGCATAAAGTGTGAAGATTTCAGATTTTTTGGACTTAAAACGGATTTTTAAATTGAAAAGGCGCAAACTGTGACGCCAAGATACTTTTAAATCGAAGGATTTTGAAATTTCGAAACGAACGATCAAAGATTTGAAATACGATACATCTACACTTTTGAAAAACCCCGATACATTAAATCTAAACGATACATGAGATACTTGGTGGAGGGTGAGTGCTCTGCAGGGTGCCCCTCTAGCCTTTCTCTTCGGGCCTATAATGGACGAGAGAATTTGATGAGATATTACGCCAATCGACGGGAGATACATGGCCTACTCTCTCGGGTTGTCCGTATGGATTTCTCGAGGCTCCGGAGTGTTACTGGGTATGGCAGATACGGCTGCGGCCGCCGGATCACCGGCTATACAAGATACTTACGACACGGCTGCGGCCGCCGGATCACCGGCTATACAAAACACTGAGAAATGGTTACGTAACGGGGAAATAAAAGATTTAATATTTTTAAGTATTTATTTATTTTTGCATGTCTTTAAATTATGCATTTAAATTATGTCTTTAAATTTCATGGCATGACTAAATTATTATTGTGGATTAGATGCATGTTTAAATACACAATTAAAATTATTATTTCCTTTAAATTTTGTGAAATGCATGTTAGGAGTGAAATTTTAAATTATCTAATTAAATCCTTTATTGCTATGTTAGGATCGACTTACTCAGTATTTTATATACTGATAAAATTGTTGTTTTCTCTTTTCTTTCAGAGTACGGAGATAATGCATAGCATGTGCATTGGGGGATGGATTTATTAAACATTGTTTATTTGCTTTTTACGATACTTGCATAACGGGCATGTAAATCCCGAGTTTTGGCCATGTCGGCCCATTTTACATTTTTCCGCTGCGATACATTATTACTACTATATGTGTGGATGGTACTTATTATTTTTACATAGATTCCGGACTTGATTTTAAATCTTTTTGCAATACCTATAGCCTTGCATCTCTTTGGCAAGCTCGGAGAATCCGTGTCTTGCTAGAGAGATGTGGCGGTGACATTCCGGCCTGGGTTATCAAATCCGGGGTGTTACAAGTTGGTATCAGAGCCCGGAATATTTTGAAGCTACTACTATTTTTATTTTAAAATATTTTGAACTAAGTATTATTTTAAATTTATTATTATCATTATTATTTTTAAGACTACTAGTATTATTATTTTAGCCCAAAATTTGAGCCCAAAAATTTTCTTACCCAAGTAGTATAATATTTTGAGCCAAAGGGGGTTAAATTATTTTGACCCAATATTTATAATTATTTATTTTAAGCCCAACCATTTCGACCCAATACCCATGTTTTTACTTTTTAAAGTCCAAATTATTATTTTGGCCCAATATAGGCCCAACTTTTTTTTTTCATGATTAAATTTAGAAATACACTAAGATTAATTTTTGGGGGGATTGCATGTGCATATTCATGTAGATTTAAATTCCTGCATATCATGACTTATATTCGAAACATACTCTAACTCTAACCTCCTTGTTGACACTAGATGGCCGAACCCAACATGAACATGGTCAACTTGATGGTGAAACTGACTAACGCATATTTAGAGTCCCAACAACATGTCAACTATTTCAAGACTCGAGTAGGACAACTAGAGGGCCAAGTGGCCCATCTGGGGCATCTTAGGGAGACCGATCATCATAACAAAACCCAGCTGCAAAATCAAGTCGCCGAACACCAAGCCCAAATGGCCCAACTCCAAGACAAGGGTGATGACTTGGAGGAACAAATAGGGAACGTAGCCTGGGAGTTGACTACCTTGGCCAATGAGATTGACGGGGGGGTCCTTCAGAACCCGGGACCTCACCCTAATGCTGCAGCACCGATTGACGTATCCAGCGACGAGGACGATCCCATCGAGGATGTACCTGCCTAGTCACCCTATACTTAGGAGTCCATACTGATGCACTACTATCTATATTCTTTTTTTTTCAAACTAGTACCAGCACTACTATTTCATTCCTGTTATGAATGCTTGTAATCAGCTGAAAAATTTTCTCTTGAGTAATAAATCTACAAGCATTTATTTTATACAATTATATTTAAAGTATTCCTTACATTTTAATTAAATTATTTCTCTTCGAATACCCTACTAAAACCCGATCAAACAAACGAACAAGTTAATAATAATCAATGACCTATAGATAACAACTAAACAAAAATACAAGTAGTAAATATATATAAATATACATTATATGGAGATAATTATCAAACAAGGATATCTCCAACCCTAAACCTTAAACCCTAAACCCTGAACCCTAGGGCCCAAAAAAAAAAAAAAAAAAACCTGAACAGGTTACTGTTCACGAAAAAAAAAAACAAACAAAAACAAAGCAGTAAGTAGAACCAACCCCGAATAACAACAAACAATACGCTAAACCCCAACAACCTATACTAACAGGTTCCAACAGACTGATACCTGTTAATATCGTCATTTATTTAGTCAAATTATTTCCTAAGCATTACATAATACTTCCACAAAAAGAATCTAAACTCTCTTGTTCTTGCAACAGCATGACACCGAGAGGAAGACCACGCGCTCAGCCCACTACTCCAAACACCAACGAAACCCCTATGCAACCAGAAATGCCTATACCCGGCGAAGGGGTACACGCTCAGGAGGAGCCGGCAAACCCCATGCCAAACAACATGGACGCGCGCCTACGCACTCTAGAAGAGGTTCTCATCGCGATAGGGAACGCGCATGTGAACCAAGGCCAGGCCGCTGCGGTACCTCCACCCGAGGCCCGCATTAACTACCTAGCCATGGTGAACTCGTATCGTCCGCCGAACTACGCCGGAGAAGAGGACCCGGCTAAACTTGAAGAATGGATCCGAACATTCGACAAGCTACTAAACGCGGTGAAGTGCCCAATTGGCGAGAAGGTGCCTGTGGCATCATACTATCTCGGAGGGGAGGCGGATGACTGGTGGCGTGCCATGCAAGATAAGCTAGCCGAGGACGAGGAACCCTATTCTTGGGAAGAATTCATGAGTCTGATCAGGGATCGCTTTTACCCCATGAGCACAAAGTCTGCCATGTACGAGGAGTTCTTATCTCTGAAGCAAGGAGGGCAAACAGTCCAGGAATATTACACCCGTTTCAAGGAGTTGGTGCGTTTCGCGCCGAGACTCGTGCCGACAGACGTGGAGAAGGCACAGAAATTTGAAATCGGGCTAAACTTGGCTATACGAGAGGTGATCACTGGCGTCCCATACCCAGACCTGCAATCGGTGTATGATCGTGCGGTAGCTGTTGCAAGGGTGCAACAACTAAAAAGGAAAGTGAGTGGAGAACCCAGCCGAGGATCTCAGGGTCAGGATAAGAGGGGTAGAGACAACCGTTCCGGAAACAATGTTGTAGGGAACAACTTTCGGGGAGATCTGAACAGAAACCCTCAAAACAACAACAGAGGATATGACGATAGAACCCTTTTCCGGGGTAACCCGGTACCACCTTGCCCGAGATGCGGCAGGCCTCATTTGGCCAGAGGGTGCCCCCAACAGGGCGCCTGCTACAGGTGTGGTCGCAACGGCCACATGGCGAATGAGTGCCGCACTCGACTGGAAAACATCACCAAGAGAGAGGACTTAGGCACGGGGCCAACTCAGCCTCGCAACCAGGATGGACGGAATGGAAACAACCAGGGGTATAGACCCCCTCAGAACCAGAATCTCAATCAGAATCAACGTCCCCCACAGAATCCAAATCAGCAACAGAATCAGAACCCGAACCGGGATCAGCAAGGCAACCCGGGACGTCCAATGGGGCGATTGAATGTCATCAATGAGGCAGATGTGCCTATGCAAGGGGACGTAATGGGAGGTACGTTCCATGTCTTAAGTACACCCCTTAGAGTTCTATTTGACTCAGGAGCTAGTTGTTCGATAATATCATCTAGAGTCTTACCTGAACTAGATCTACCTAAGTGCGAATTGATTAACTTAGGGATTCAACTTCCATCGGGAGAGGTAGTATCATGCTCTAAGCGATATAACGGGATTCCGATAATTATAAAGAACGTAGAGTTTTTCGCGAACTAAGTAGAATTCGAACTACAGGATTTTGACGTCATACTAGGAATGGATTGGCTAACCCAATATAAAGCCGTTATCGATTGCCAAAAACAAAAGATCACGTTGTCAAAGAGTCGGGGAAGGAGGGTCATCTTTTACTCCCAACCCCCTAAGAAGTCTACCAAGATAGTTAACGCCATGAAGCTATGTAGCTTAATGCGTAAGGGTTACGCGTTATATGCTTGCTACATTCATAACCTTGAGGCCGAAGAGATCAAGGTGGATAACATTCCGGTGGTGAGAGAATACCCGGATGTATTCCCGGAAGACGTTCCCGGCATGCCGCCTGAGAGAGATCTGGAATTCACTATAGATCTTATTCCGGGAACGGAGCCGGTCTCGAAGGCTCCTTACCGTATGGCGCCGCTGGAAATGAAGGAACTAAAAGAACAACTCGAGGAGTTGCTAGAAAAGGGCTACATAAGGCCGAGCACGTCCCCATGGGGAGCCCCGGTCTTATTCGTGAAGAAGAAAGATGGAGGTCTATGACTATGCATCGATTATAGAGGACTTAACCAAGTCACGGTCAAGAACAAGTACCCGTTGCCAAGAATCGAGGATTTGTTCGACCAACTGAAGGGAGCCTCAGTATTTTCAAAGATCGATCTACGGTCCGGATATCACCAGTTAAGGATCGCCGAAAAGGATATCCCAAAGACGGCATTCAGAACTCGCTACGGGCATTACGAATTCACGGTGCTGTCATTCGGGCTGACGAACGCCCCAGCGATGTTCATGAATCTCATGAACAACGTGTTTCGGGAATTATTAGATCAATGCGTAGTGGTGTTCATAGATGACATCCTGATCTACTCGAAAAGCGAAGAAGAGCATTTCGAACACTTACACAAAGTGTTAGGGATTTTACGAGCAAATCAGCTGTATGGCAAACTGTCCAAATGCGACTTCTGGCTAAGAGAAGTGGCATTTCTGGGACATATCGTATCCGCCAACGGAGTGGCAGTGGACCCAGCAAAGATCTCGGCAGTGACCGAATGGGTGCCACCGAAGAATCCAACCGAGATAAGAAGTTTTCTCGGCTTGGCAGGGTACTACCGAAGGTTCGTAAAGGATTTTTCAAGGATCGCTCGCCCATTGACACAGCTGCTAAAGAAAGGGGTGAAATACGACTGGACCAGTGAGTGTGATTCCGCATTCCAAGAATTGAAGAAACGGCTTACTACAGCACCGGTGTTGACATTACCATCGGAAGATGGAGACTTCGAGGTGTACAGCGACGCCTCGAAGGGAGGATTGGGATGCGTACTAATGCAAGATCAAAGGGTCATAGCATACGCATCACGTCAACTAAAGCCACACGAAGAGAACTATCCGACGCACGACTTAGAGCTAGCCGCAGTCATGTTCGCTCTAAAGATATGGAGGCATTACCTCTATGGGCGGAAGTGTCGGATGTTCACCGACCATAAGAGCCTCAAGTATATATTTACGCAAAAAGAGCTGAATTTGAGGCAAAGAAGATGGTTGGAACTGATTAAGGATTACGACCTGGAAATCGCGTACCACGAAGGAAAAGCCAACGTCGTGGCCGATGCCTTGAGTCGAAAGACTCAACACGTGGTGAATTCACTTGTGGTACCGGCCGAGTTGTACAGAGACTTGGCGAAATTAAGTCTGGAGTTGGTACACTCCGGCGAAGTAAGTGAGGTCGTCAACACGATGGTAGTAGGATCTACCATACTTGATGAGATACGACTAGCACAACAGGGTGATGAAAAGCTGGAGGAAATTAGGAAGAGCATTGCCGAAGGAAAGGCAATGGATTTTAAAATCCATGAGGACGGAAGCATCCGCTTCAAGGGAAGGTGGTGCATACCACGAAAATGCGAGGACCTGAAGCAAAGAGTAATGGAGGAAGGCCATAATACCCCATATTCGGTCCACCCCGGAGGCGAGAAGCTATACAAGGACATAAAGAAGAACTATTGGTGGCCGAACATTAAGAGAGAAATAGCCGAGTTTGTGGCGAGATGCCTTACCTGCCAGAAGGTCAAGGCCGTACGGCAGAAACCCTTAGGATTAATGCAGCCATTGGAAATCCCAAGTTGGAAATGGGATAGCATTTCAATGGACTTCGTTTCGGGGTTACCACGTTCACCGAAGGGGATGAATAAAATCTGGGTGATCGTGGATAGGTTGACAAAAGCTGCCATATTTATCCCCATGAAGGATACCTGGTCCATGGACCAATTGGCAAGGGCATATGTCGATAACGTGGTACGACGACATGGAGTACCACACGACATCATCTCGGACAGAGACAGTAGATTCGTCTCACATTTTTGGACAAAACTACAAGAAGCCCTCGGTACGAAGATAAAGATGAGCACCGCGTTCCATCCCATGACGGATGGACAAACGGAAAGGACGATCCAAACTTTGGAAGACATGCTGAGGGCATGCGTACTAGAGTTTAAAGGAAGTTGGGAAAACCACTTACCCTTGATCGAATTTTCCTACAACAACAGCTACCATGCTAGCATTGGCATGGCACCTTTCGAGGCACTGTATGGACGCAAATGCCGAAGCCCATTGAGCTGGGAAGAGGGCGAGAGGACTATGGTAGTTGGACCGCAACTTGTTGAGGACATGGCTCAACAAGTCAAAATAATCCAAGGAAAAATGAGAGCCGCGCAAGACCGGCAAAAGAGCTATGCCGACGTGAGACGGCAAGATTTGGAATTCCAAATAGGCTATAAGGTCATGTTAAAGGTATCACCGATGAAGGGTGTGATGCGCTTTGGCAAGCGGGGAAAATTAAGCCCACGGTACATAGGACCCTACGAGATCCTAGAAAGAGTGGGGAATCTTGCATACCGATTGGCGTTACCGCCACAATTTGCTCGTGTCCACGACGTGTTCCACGTCTCGCAACTGAAGAAATACGTCCATGATCCGACCCACGTACTCCAACCGGAGGAAATTGAGCTGGACGATGACTTAAGCTACGAAGAAATTCCGGTGCGAATACTCGACAAGAAGGAGAGGGTAACAAGGAATAAGACCGTGAGGATGGTTAAGGTTCTTTGGTCTAGCCACGAAGCCGAGACGGCAACGTGGGAGCTGGAAGCAGACATGAGGGAGCGTTACCCAACCCTATTCCAAGACAGTGCAACAACAGTTATGGGGACATAACTGTAATCTTAAGAGGGGGAGGATGTGACAACCCGAGTATTTCTGAATATTTTGTACGAATACTTTGTACCCCAAATAAACAAATTCAAATTGTTTTGAACTACGTAATGACTTGATCCCTTCACGGGGTACGTAGGCAACTCGGAAATTTCAATTCTGGGTTCAGTCAAATAATAACAAACAACGACACACAATAATACAATCGCTTAATCAAACAATTCCCGAACTCGCGAGAGGATGAAGTACAACTTCGAGGACGAAGTTGGTTCTTAAGGGGGTAGACTATAATACCCGTAAATTTTAGAATATAAAAATAGGAACTAATCCAATAGGAGAGAAGGTTTCACCCGTAGATGCGGAAATGCACGGAAGTCAAAGGACGACGAATTAGAACCCGACGGACCAAAACCGACGGTCTTAGGGTTTCAAGCATGTAATCGAATTAAGACGGAATAAATTTATGATTAGAAGCATAATCCGGAAATGACCCGGAAAAATCGAGCACGAAAACGGGGAAGGATAGAAGTCCGAAAGAGAGGAGAAAAGACCCGACGGATCGGATCGCACGGACCCGCCCGGACCGCAGTCCAGGCGAGTCTCGCGCGCTGGCCGGGCGGGGTTTGGCTAAAAGGCGCGCCAACCCCGCGTGGCCCTACAGGTTTTGGCAACTTGCGCGTTTTCGGCGATTTCTTACCATAATTCGATCTCCCGACTTTGGAAACCAGATTTTGGCCGAAGGGGGAAGCATTTAGGCGACCTAGGGCAGCCTCTCCACCATTTTCATCAGTCACCATTCACTCTCAAACTCTCTCAACTCTCTCCAAAGCCAAAACACTTTCCGGCGACTTCCCGACGATTTTCCGATCACTTCCCGGCGACGAAAACCAACGGAGGAGGCGTTGAATACAAGATTCCTAGTATTCTAATCTGTGGTAAGTCGTTCGTAGATTTCTATTTAAATTTTTGAACCCGAAAACTTGATCTAACAATTGGATTTCTTCGTCCGACTCGAAATCGTGGCCAAAGTCGGAAGCTTGACGTTGAGGAGATCCGTTCGTAGGATTTTGGACGAGCCAGCAACCTTAGGACGACCCAAAACTCTCTATCACTGTAAGTTGAGCCTTCCATATCAATACGGGTGATTTCGGGGCGTCCGGTATAGGCGTAATGTAACGAAACGTAAAAATCAAACTTAAAAACCCCATCTTGCGCAGTTTCTGTAATCGGCCTAAAACTCATATTTCGAGGATTCAATCCGAGAAACTCAAAACTAGACTTTTAATCCTAACACATAAATCTAGGTTGTGTAAAAATTTCAGACATTTTTGTTAACGTTTGCTATTTCAAATCGCGCCGAACATAAACTGTTTACTAGGACTTTTCGAAAAACCTGACAGTTTTCATATTCGAACTTGATGAGCATGTTTCTATAATTTCTAGTCCGATTTGATCTTTACAATCTAAATGAAAGTTGTAGATAATCATGTCTAGTATATGTGGTTAAAATTTCAGAATTTTTGAAGTCCATTTGATATGTTAAAACGTCGAAATTTTGAACTGTGTCATACCTGAGTTCGGACAGATTTCTGATTGCATAGTAAAATCGATTTTTGACATGTTTCCTCAACTTATTTCGAAAAAGTTAAAACACGAAAGTTGTTCGTTAGGGTGTTTTGCATAAAGTGTGAAGATTTCAGATTTTTCGGACTTAAAACGGATTTTTAAATTGAAAAGGCGCAAACTGTGACGCCAAGATACTTTTAAATCGAAGGATTTTGAAATTTCGAAACGAACGATCAAAGATTTGAAATACGATACATCTACACTTTTGAAAAACCCCGATACATTAAATCTAAACGATACATGAGATACTTGGTGGAGGGTGAGTGCTCTGCAGGGTGCCCCTCTAGCCTTTCTCTTCGGGCCCCTAATAACAAGTGGCTGCGATTGGGGCACTTCCTTAGCTTTCTGCTTCTTTCCGGCATTGTTCCTCTTGTTTCCTTAAGTTGATTTCCTCTTAGGTCCCATGAATAATAACTTTGTACAGCAATTTAGAAGGTAGGACAGGTATTAGGAAGCTAATTAAACTGGAAGAGAAGAGAGTGGACATATTGGGTAAGATGGGTGCTTACCGATCGATATTTCTCTTTTTAAAGAGAGTGGAAATCTTGATTTTGTGAGATAGGGAGTGATTGATTTAATCTAGATCCAAATATACACTAAACACACGATTTGGAGTCAGTATAATGCTGTTTAGGATCCCAAAAATCGATTAGATATGATTTGAATTTTTTGGATTCGCGGATTTTTCAAAAACTCGCGTCGGTGGCGCCGAATGTGGTGCTTCGAGGCTGATTTAGGCGCCACACAGTGTGTGTGGCGCATCCTGAAGAGAACTTGGAAAAATTCTCATTTTGCGGCGCATAATGTGGTGCTTCAGAGCAGATTTAGGCGCCGCAAAGCACATGCGGCGCATTCTGGAAAAACTTAGAAAATTTTCGAAGTTTCCAGGCGCCAATGTGGCGCTGCAAGGCTCATTTAGGCGCCACACAGTGTATGTGGCGCATTCTGTGCCAAACTCGGGCAGAATGTGTTTTTCCTAAGTTCATCCCCGTGATGTCCAACAACTCCAAATCAATCAACAACACCAATCTCAGTTTTCTACCCCGAAAATCATGTCCAAATATACTTCAATGATCTATTTAACAGTTCAAAACGACTCAATCCAACATGATATGGGCAAGAGCTTCTTTATTGAATTTAAAAGCAACTAAAAACCTTATAAGCTAAATACGAACTATAAAATGCTACATAAGATTCAAAACAACTAAAATAAAGCAATTGACATATAAGTAAACTAGTAGCAGAAAAGTTCAAGACAGTACACATGAAAATGAAAGCAACTAGAGTGTAGCAAAACACAATCCATCTATCCACATAGGCTTACTAATACAATTCATCTATCAAGATCAAAGCCTATCTACATCGCTCAGAATCTTCCTCAGAATCCTCGTTGTCTCCTACTTCTTCGGATCCATCGTCAGCATCATCATCCTCAGCCTCATCATCGTCTCCATCCTCATCACCATCACCAGATCCCACATAGTCCTCATCGTCATCATCCTCAGAAGGTGTCTGAGGGGCAACATATCTTTGTCCCAAAGTTTGGGACATAAAGTACTCCAATCGGGCTGCGTGGTAGGCCTGGGCTCGTGCATTCTTTGCAATCTGATCACTCAATATGTGATGCCTCTGAGCCGCTAGCCTCATCTGCTCAGTCATCGTATTCATCCAGTTTTGCTGATTGGTCATCATAGTCTGCTGGTTCATCAGCAATGTCCTAGCCCACTCAGGCTCTCCCTGATACTGCTGTGACTGAGTCCTACCTCGCCCCCTACCTCTGCCACCTCGAGTACCTGGAGTGGACTGTGATGGAGCCTCAGAATGCTCCTGACTACCCTGTGATGGAGCAGGTGGTGGTGACTGCCTAGGTATCTGCCTGTGGAGTGTCATAGGCTGGCATCTAACACCGGGTAACTTGAAATACTTAGTAAACGGAATCGGAGGCTTCATCTCCCAATCCCTCTCAAACTGGTCCATATTCACCCCTGCTTTGGCACACAGAAGCCAAATCAAGCTAGGGAACATGAGGGCTGACCTCTTTGACACCCCCGGTGTCTGCCTCAGCTCAAGTGATATAAGCTCTCCAATATTAATTGGGCTCCCCATCTTGATACAGTATGGCACATATAAATCCAGGGCAGTGGGTCCCGAAGTCTGAGTAGAGGGACTCAACCTAGATCTATAAAACATAAGGAGCTGATACATAGGGGCGTCCATCCTAGGCCCGTCCAACTTGCTCGGGTCATCACCATAAATGAGGATGTCCTCCTGGCCCTCAAACATAGACATCAATACCATCTTCTTGAAATCATCCTTATCCTCAGCCCTCATCACCGGCTCCCAAAAGTCTCTGCCATATGGCACATCAACTACTCCAAACACCTGATTGATGTGCTGTGGAGTAATAGGAACAGTGACTCCAAATATCCAGGAATCCTCCTCCTCAGCAATGGCTAAAAAGAGCCTAGTCAACTCCCATGAAAACGAGCCCGGCGTATGCCTCACAAATCTCTCCCAGCCTCGAGACTGAATGGCATCTCTCAGCAGGGGGTGCTGTAAATCTCTCTCAGAAAAACCTCTATCAGGAATGATCCTCTTCTTGTGGAACCTCTTGTACAGCTCATAGGCCCTAGAAGTCCTGAATACTGTGGCATCAAAGATACCCTCCATGACATACTGTAACTCAGGCACATAGGTCCTGGGATCATACCTCTTCTGCTTCCCCCGAGTAGTCTTCTCTTCCTGCTCCTCTTCCTGTTCAACCTCAACCTCAAATTCCTCCTCCCCCACAGCCTCAGGAACAGGCTCCTGAATAGTCAATGCAGTTGATCTTCCTCTCCTAGGCCAAGAGGAAGTAGAACTCGTGACAGGTGCCTTCCCCCGAGAGGCTCTAAAAGTGGCCTGAGAGTGATCAGATGCCTCAGGCTGAACGGGCTGATCAGGCTGATTGACCTCCTGCTGGTCATCAGTGGGTGCAGTAGTATGCCTCGAAGAAACACTCTTGGACTTACTCTTCCTGAAATAGGAGAGAAGTCCCTTGGACTTAGAAGCACCTGCTGACCCCTGTGGTGGATCCATCTGTCTCAGATTTTTCGTACAGAGTCTGCGATTGTCAAATACATGCTTATCAGGAATAGGAGTAGGAATACTATCCGGTGACTTTGGATCATAAATCCCCATCCTCCCTTCGGGCATTGGTATATACCTATAACCCGATTTCTTAGGGAGATTTGGAGGATTATACATTATTTCAGTACCTGGTTGTACAAAAACTCTGGGTTAGTATCACAAATATGCATTGCCTCCCATCCTCACACTTAAGTTTAAACCAAATGTTTAACTTAAGTGTTTAGTATAAAGCAAACATATACATAAACCTAGAATGTGGGATTTAAATGACTCAATGACCAAAATTTTGCATTTAAAGTTTATAAATCTTAAACTTTGTTTAAATAATTCATCCATTTTATTCCAAAGTTTAAAATTCAAGTTTAAAACATACTTTTTAATAAAAACTCTCTATTTTATTAAATATTCAGATTTATAAAAAAAATAACCTAAAATAGTGAACTAATTCATTAGAAAAGGTTTAAATTAATATTTAAACTCATTCCAATTTATTTAGATGATAAATTAACCTATTTTAATTAACTATATAATATAAAAGAGTTTTTATCGAAATATGCTTCAAATTAACTCAATTTATGAAGAACTGGTATTTTTAACATGAAAATGAACTTATGTTTCCAATATAACCAAAATAGCATATTTTAGTGATGTTTGATCCATTTAATTAATCAAAAATGCCATTTTAAACTATTTTTAAAGGAATTTTCAGATTTTAATTTATGAAAATTTAAATTTTTAATTGCAATCCAAAAATTTTACAATATGCATGAAATCCATGTTCTACAACATTTTGTTCAAGTTTAGACTAAGATTGAGACAATTAAAATCACATTTAATCTCACATTCTACAAAACCCAAAATTCAAGCAACAACTCAAATACCAAAACGAACGCATTCCAAATCACTAGAATATGCCAATAATTGAATTAGGATAGTCATTCTTACCTAAATTGGAGGATTGGAGCACTTTGAGGAGGATTCCCCAAATTTGAAGAACTAGGGTTGAAGAACCCTAATTTGATTTGAACAAAGCAAAAAATTGGGGTTTAGCAATGTGGAATGGGAATTGATGTGAATAAACAAAATTGGGAAGAATTTTACCGGAGCGTGTCACGTGGTGGCGGATTGTGGCGCTTGATCCAGAGAAGGAGAGAAGGAGGAAGGCTCGGTCGATTTTGTGGAATGAGAGAAAGAAAAGAGTTTTTGGGATTTAATCCCGTTTTCAGACCCGGGTCAGGGGCCTGACCCGCCGGATCATGCGCCAATGCGGCGTTTCAGGGAGTATTTCGGCGCCGCACAGGCTGTGCGGCGCATGAAGAGTTCGGGAAATTTTCTAAGTCCGGAGATGGCACCTATTGTGGCGCTCGGAAGCACTTTTATGCGCCACACAGTATGTGTGACGCTTTTACTGACTTGACCAATTTTCCATTACGAAAGTGGCGCATTTTGTGGCGCTGAAGCATGATTTTAGGCGCCACCAAGAAGGTGTGGCGCCTGATCTGCACTTTCGAGCTACTTTGGCGCCCGGATGGCGCTCACATGCTCATTTGGGCGCCGCACCAAAGGTGTGGCGCCTGAACTGAGTCTGTGACACTCGAATTTCAGCTCAAACTCAACCAAAATGATGATTAATTCAATTCCTAAGATTAGCAAGTCAGATTCAGCATATATAACCTCCCTAAATCTTCCCGAGTCATAGTTCTCCTCAATTAACCCAATTAACCCATATAGATCCTCCTCCTCAGTCCATCACCGAGTCAAAATACACACGTTAAGATCAATCACCAAGCACACACAATTCCTTCATTTCTTATCATTTTGCTACTATTCTAACTTATTGGCAATCTCATGCTCAATTTATTCAAACACATGCAATAAGCATAACATAAAATTCAAAAACATAATTAAACTAAAAGCCAAATTTAAACTAACATGCAACATAAGCAATAAAACAAATAAAAAGTACATAAACAATAAAATGTAAAATATTTTTATCTTTTTCTTTCATTTTATAATTTTTATTGGTTTTTATAATTTTAATTAATAAGATAAAAACTTAACATAATCAAAATGCAATGCAATTATTCTAATAAGCAGATTTAAATAACCAAAGGCTTAACATTAATTTGTTCGATGAATTTTACCTCATCTCCAAAATAATGCTTAAGTCTTTGACCATTTACAGTGAATTCCCTTTCATCTTCAGCTTTTAAGACAACCGCACCATTATCTAACACTTTAACAATTTTGAACGGCCCTGACCATTTTGTCTTCAGTTTACCAGGAAACACTTTAAATCTAGAATTATATAAAAGCACTAATTGACCAGCTTCAAACACCTTAGGTCTAAGCAATTTATCATGATAAAGCTTTGTTCTTTCTTTATAAATTAGAGCATTGTCATAAGCTTGACGTCTAATTTTTTCTAATTCAGTAAGATCTACCTTCCTTTTTTCTTGAGTCTCTTTAAATTCAAAATTTAACTTTTTCATAGCCCAAAGTGATTTAAACTCAAGCTCAAAAGGTAAATGACAAGCTTTACCATAAACCAATTTAGACGGGGTCATCCCTATAGGCGTTTTAAATGCTGTCCTATATGCCCAAAATGCTTCATCTAACTTAAAAGCCCAATCTTTTCTAGATTTTCCTATAGTGGCTTCCAAAATCTTTTTAATCTCACGATTAGTGACTTCTACTTGACCATTGGCTTGGGGATGATAGGGTGTTGTTATCCTATGATGAACATGAAACCTAGATAGCAATTGATTAACAGCCCTATTAGTAAAGTGAGATCCAACATCACTAATGATTGCTTTAAGCACACCAAAATGAGTAAAAATTTGCTTTTTAAAGAATTTAATCACTTGTTTAGCATCATTCAAAGCACATGCTTCAGCTTCTACCCATTTTGATACATATTCTACAGCAACTAGAATATATAATTTACCATTAGATGGTGGAAATGGACCCATAAAATCAATTCCCCAAAGATCAAACAACTCAACAGGCATAATTCCTTTTAATGGCATTTCATCTCTTTTAGTGATATTACCAGCCCTTTGACACACATCACATTTTTGCACAAATGATCTAGCATCACGATAAATATTAGGCCAATATAAACCACCTTCAAGTACCTTATGAGCTGTCCTATTGGGTCCAACATGTCTTCCTTCAAGTCCTTCATGACAAGCTTTTAAAACTTTCTCAAAATCCTCATCAGGGATGCATCTCCTTATGATTGATCTGCACACAGTCTAAACAAATAAGGTTCATCCCAAATAAAATATTTAGCATCAGTTTTAAATTTTTGCTTCTGACTATGCCATTTTAAATGATCAGGGATTACACCACATGCTAAATAATTTACAAAATCAGCAAACCATGGATCAGAGGAAGTATTATTTATTAAATACAAATTTTCATCAGGAAATGCATCATTTATTAATTTTTCTTCCCCTTTTCATGTTCCAATCTAGATAGATGATCAGCTACAGGATTTTCATCTCATTTTCTATCTTTAATCTCCAAATCAAATTCCTGTAACAATAATACCCATCTAATTAACCGTGGTTTAGCATCTTTCTTTGCAAATAGATATTTAATAGCAGCATGATCAGTGTAAACTACAGTCTTAGAGCCAATCAAATAGGGTCTAAATTTTTCACATGCATACACAACGGATAATAATTCTTTTTCAGTGGTGGCATAATTTCGTTGTGCAGAATTTAAAGCTTGACTAGCATAATAAATAACATGAAGCTTCTTATCCTTTCGTTGACCCAACACTGCTCCAATAGCGAAGTCACTAGCATCACTCATGATTTCAAACGGTAAACTCCAGTCAGGTGGCTGAATAATTGGTGCAGTTACCAATGCTTCCTTGATCCTATTGAAAGACTCAACACACTCATCAGTAAAATCAAATTCAACATCTTTACACAGCAGTTTAAATAGAGGCAATGCAATTTTAGAAAAATCCTTTATGAACCTTCTATAGAATCCATCATGTCCCAGAAAACTTCTCAAAGTTTTTAAATTATTAGGAGGTGGAATTTTAGCAATTACTTCTACTTTAGCCCTATCAACTTCAATGTCATTTTTAGAAATCCTATGTCCTAAAACAATGCCTTCATTAACCATAAAATGACATTTTTCCCAATTAAGAACTAAATTTGACTCCTCACATCTAATCAGAACTTTTTCAAGATTAATTAAACATTTTTCAAAGTCAGACCCAAACACAGAAAAATCATCCATAAATACCTCAATGCATGTCTCAATTAAATCAGAAAATATAGACATCATGCATCTCTGAAATGTAGCTGGTGCATTACACAAATCAAATGGCATTCTCCTATATGCAAATGTACCATAGGGACATGTAAATGTAGTTTTATCTTGATCCTCAGGTGCAATTGGAACTTTATTATATCCAGAATAACCATCTAAGAAGCAATAAAATTCATGACCAGCTAATCGTTCTAACATTTGATCAATAAAAGGCAATGGAAAATGATCTTTCCTAGTCTTATCATTCAATCTCCTATAATCAATGCATACACGCCATCCAGTAGTAGGTCTAGTAGGTACTAATTCACCATTTTCATTTCTAATCACAGTCATACCTCCCTTTTTAGGCACTACTTGAACTGGACTCACCCACTGACTATCAGAGATAGGATAGATAATACCTGCATCGAGTAGTTTAATCACCTCTGCCCTTACAGCTTCTTGTAGATGTGGATTCAATCTCCTTTGGGGCTGTCTCACTGGCTTGTCATCCTCCTCCATGTTAATCCGATGTGTACACAATGCTAGACTCAGTCCCTTGATGTCAGCTATCGTCCAACCTATTGCTCTAACATGCTTACTCAACACTTGGATTAATGCATTTAATTGATCATCATTTAATTTATTACTTGCAATAACAGGTAAAGTATCATTCTCACCAAGAAAAACATACCTCAAATGTGATGGCAGCTCTTTCAAAGTCAATGTAGGTGGCTTTTCAACAGATGGGACTAATTTGGACTCTTCTATCGCACATGCTACTTGCACAGGTAATCCTCCCTCACACATACTTTTAGCTAAGCCCTCACAACTCTCCGCTAACTGCTCAAATTTCCTATAGGGATCATGTCTAGCAAAGAACTCTCTCTCAATTACCTCATCCTCCTGATAGATAGCTGTCACTCTATTACACGGGTAGGTGTCAGAACTAGCGTGTCGTGTTTTAGTTGTCTTAGAAATGTCAAACAACACTTGTTCATTACCTACTTTAAGTGTAATTTTACCATCATCCATATCAACCATAGCCCTACCAGTTTGCAGAAATGGTCTACCTAAAATCAGAGGAATATCAATGTCTTTCTCCATATCAAGGACAACAAAATCAACAGGGAAAATGAAGCTCTCTACTTGAACCGGAACATCTTCTACAATGCCTAAAGGAGTCCTAATAGATCTATCAGCAAGCTATAGCTGCATCCTAGTAGGCTTTACAACTCCTACCCCAAGTTCTCTAAAGACATATAAAGGCATCAGATTAATACTAGACCCAAGATCACACAAAGCTTTGTTGAATTCTTTAGTGCCAATAATACACGGGATAATGTAACTCCCGGGATCCTTTTGTTTAATAGGTTGCCTTCTTTGTAGGATTGCGCTACATTCCGCTGTCAGTGTCACTTTCTCTTCATCATCAACACTCCTCTTCTTTGATAGGATTTCTTTTAAAAACTTAGCATAAATAGGCATTTGTGCTATAGCATCAGAAAAAGGAATGTCAATTCTCAGATTTTTAAACACTTCTAAGAATTTAGCAAAATCTTTATCATCTTTTGCCTTTTTAAGACTCTGTGGATATGGAACAGGTGGCTGATATGGCTTGACTGGGACAGTAGACTTTCCCCTATCCTTATCCTTGTCAATACTAACCCTCTCACTCTCCTTAGGTTCATCAGTATCTTTCTGCTGACTTTCTTCCTCTGCATCCTCACCTTGATCGTCTACAGTATCAGCTGAAACCTCTGGATCATCTAAGGTAGGGTAAGGATTAGGCAATTCCTTTTTATTCCTTAAAGTGATTGCTTTACATTGCTCTTTTGGATTTGGATCAGGCATACTTGGTAGTGTTCCTTGATGTCTATTTGAAGTATCCCTAGCAATTTGACCAACTTGAACTTCTAGATTTCTCATTGAGGCTTGCATTTGCTGAATTGTTTGTTGTTGAGATACAATTGTATTCATTAATTCTTTTAGATTAACCTCATCTTCTCCTTGGTTTTGTCGCAGCTGTTGTTGAGGTTGAAAGTTCCTATACTATTGGTTAGGGTAAAAGGATTGATTTTGATTTCTTTTTTAGTTAAAGTTTTAGTTCTGATTCTGATTTTGGTTTTGAAAGTTTTGATTTTGATTTTGATTTGGGTAATTTTGATTTTGGTTTTGTGGGTGAGGTGGACGGTTGTTTTGTGAGTAGGTGTTTTGTTGAAATTGTGAATTTTGGTTTGGATAGAAGTTTTGGTTTTGAGGACGGTTTTGGTTGTATTTTTGCTGCCTATTTCCCATGTAATTCACATCTTCCACTTGCTCCTCAGTCCCCTCACACTGCATAGTCTCTTGAAGTCCTTGATCGAGCAGGTGACAGGCTGATAACTCATGAGGTCCATGACAAATACCGCATCTCACAACTTTAGCTTGACCTTTCTTAAGTGAAGAAACCTCCCTCATCAAAGCATCTAACTTAGAATCTATAGCAACTGTCTTTTCTACCTCATATAACCTCCTTTTGTTTTGTGTCTAGCATTTTTCTTATCAGGAAATTTTTTCATATTAGAAATCTTATTCTCTATAATTTCCTTAGCTCTAGAAGGTCCTATAGATAGAAAAGAATCTCCAGCTGCTGCATCCAACAAGTTCCTCCAATGATCAATCGACCCATTGTAAAAGAAGTGCATCTGCTGCCAATCTTCAAAGCCATGATTTGGACATCTAGCCAATAAGGTGTTATATCTATCTCATGCTTCAAGTAAAGTTTCGACGTCATCTTGCACAAATTCTTTGATTTTCTCTTGCAATTCTAAAACTTTGGAAGGTGGGAAGAACTGCTCTAAAAAGGCTTCTAGCAATTTATCCCATGTAGTAACATCCCTCAATTGAAGTGAATTATACCAAGTTTTAGCTTTATCCCTAAGTGAAAATGAGAACAATCTCAACTTAATTTCATCACTGGTAATACCATTTATTTTTACCGTGTCACAATAGTCCAGGAAGTTTCTTATGTGTTCTACAGCATCACTAGTAGGTGCTCCATTATATTGATTAGCTTGACCATTGTGATTAATGCAGGTTGAAGGGTAAAACTTAAAGCATCTACATCTGGCCTTGGAGTTCTATTAAGCAGATTTCCACTAGTTTCTTGTAAGTATTTTTCAATGGTCATTTCAGCTTGATCATCATGTTCCAAATCACCACCGTTGCCTCCATTATTACCCTGATTATTATCATTATTTGCTGCCATGTTTAGCCTATTAAACAGAGCAACTAATCGATTAGTTTGTATTGTTGAAACTCCAGTCGTTGGAGAATAGTCTTCTTCATAAGAGGATGAATTAATTAAGATTTCCAAATGAGCTGGTCTCTTACGTTTCCCTAATCTAATAGCTCTAAGAGTACGCTCAATTTCAGGATCATAAGCTATTTCTGCCTGTTTGCTTCGCACTGCAATTATTAAATAAAAATAAAATAAAATAAGTAACAGTTAAATTAATATTTAACTTAATAAATTTTAATTAATAAACTAAAAACAATTAAAAGTTCACAACAAATTCCCCGGCAACGGTGCCAAAAACTTGATGAGTGATTTTCACTACTCATATTTTATCACAAGCGGATGATTGTCATCAAGTAATATAAACCGGTGAATAACCGAGTCGAACCATAGAGAATTTCAGAATATTATTTCATTCCGGAGAAGATTTTAATTGTTTTTAAATTCATTAATTATATTTTATATATTTTAAAAGAGTTTGATTAATTCTACAGATGATTAAATTAAAATAGTGACATTAAATTTAAAATAAAGCAAGTTAAAATTTTAATTAATAAAAATATAAATACGAGTTGTTTGTAATATTTTAAATATTGCCATCTTTATATAAAATAGAAATTGCATATTGATTTAGCATTTTCCAATGTCTAAAAAGATCAATTTCTTAAAATTAATTATTTTATAAAGATTTAAAAATATAGTAATCTACTAATATTCAAATTATGCTTAAACGGACTTCATGGAAGCTGATTAAATTATCTAACATTCTGCAATCATTATTCTAGGCCTAAATTTGAGTCTTTCCCAAGCATACAAATTTTCCTATAGCAATTAAAAGGCACATTTCATTTCCCAAATCATTGTGCACATGCTAGAATCCATTTTTAATGTAATTTATTCCCAATTCCGGTACTAAAATATTAATTCTACTTTTTATCTCCCGATTTAGCAAAGCAGAAATTACAAGATTAGATTCTAACATTTAATTACGCAGAATAGTGTAAATAATCTAACAATTATGGTAAAATAATAATAAAACATGGTAAAATGGATTAAATTACTAATTTTAAGATGTAGACAGATTAGTATTATTTCCAGATTACTAAAAGTAGAAACTGCAGACTGATCGATCTATTAAAATCTAGCAGATTAAAAATATAAAACTTCAGATTGTTGTTCAGACAGATTTATCGATCAAACTTATGCAGCAGATTAACAATCCTAATACAGATTCTAACATTCTTGCAGATTAACCCAGATTACATAAATAAACATCGACATTTTATATTGCTTCCATAAAACATAAATTCGTACTTCAAAAGTGATTCTGAACTCCCGTTCTAGATCACTCCTAACACGAACAATACAGAAATCCGTCTACAAATTCGAAACATAATAGAAGATTACATTTAGAGGCAAATTCTTAACATTACAGAGCAAGAAAAAGAAAGGCAACACCTAGAATAGGAAGAACACGCCCGAACAGCGTTCTTGATGCATTCCTCCGGCATGGTTATGTCTTTCCGGCCTTCTTCTCCCATTAGCAGATGATTTCAGAGTGTTTTTAATGTATTTTTGCAGTCTGGATAATGAAAAATGACGAGAAACGGCGTTTAAAACCGAGTTCGGGAGGTTAGAAAACTGTCCAACCGCGACGGTGGCGCATAAAGTGGCGCTCCAGAGGGGTCTCAGGCGCCACCAAGAAGCTGCGGCGCATCCTGGCGATTTCCCAATTTTCTGATTACGGCGCATAATGTGGCGCCTGGAGGGTGTTTTAGGCGCCGCCAAGCACGTGTGGCGCATCCTGAAGCTTTTCCATTCGAAATTTTCCTAAGTGTTGATGCGGCGCCTGATGTGGCGCTCCGGGGTCTTTTCCGGCGCCGCCATGCCTATGCGGCGCATCCTGGGCACAGTCTAGTGTTGAAAAATCCGAATTTGACATCCTTTATCCTCCGAACATCTTTCTTTCGTCATTTTAATGCCTAAAACATCATTGCAATGTATTAGATTTGCCAAAGTCTTATTAAAAAGCATAAAACATGGTAAATTGAACTCAAACAAGCTCAATTTTACCCATAATTATTAATATTTACAAACACATGAAATATAAACTAAAAAGCATTAAAATAGGGTCACATGCATGCAATTTAGATTCATTTTAACACAATTTAAGCTCATTTAAATGTGGTTTCACAGGGTGCATCACTGGTCTTGGGCTATCTCTTCTGTATCAAGTCTAAAAATTGGGCCCTCATGCAAATTGGGCCTAGATATGTATGTGGGCTGGATTAACACAATTTTTATGTGTTAACAATAGTAAAAGTTATAAAAATTTGTATTCTTAAACTACGCGATTAGACGAATCCAACAACATTCCACTTGACTATTTTTATCTTATATAATTGTGCTAAAAAGTTAAATCAAATTGCTTAATGAATAGTATCTACTATGCCAAGGGTAATGTTAAAAAAGAACGGAAGGAGTAGTAGATTTGACTAGCAGATAGTGAAAAGCAAATATAATGATAATATCAGTTCATTAGATTTCATTAAACTATGTGAGGTAGATGGCATATTTCAAAGTCTAGCATACTGAATATTAGCATTTTTTTTATGAACAACATATGCTAGAAAATGGGTAGTGGGGGCCATGACACACAAATTACACACAGAGAAGGGAGAGGGATTAGGGATCGGGTGAGGGTGAGGAATCGAACCCCAACCTTCAGGTTGGTTGTTCAGAGACTTGATCAAATGAGCCAAGTCCACATTCCTTGTATATTAGCATATTGATTCATTTTATTCCCAATACAGTATTTACCAAACAATGCTGGTGAAACATGCATGCTAAAGTAACCACATACAATTTGGTCATGAATCATATGCAACATTTGGTTTTGTGACTAAGAAATACAGCAATAGTCACATGGGCAAATCTTGTCCATATATTATTTTGTTTAATTTGGTCTTTCTTTCAAGTTTTTGTTTGATTTGGTCTTTCTCTAACTCAATATAAGTATTTTGTTTACAATGATTACACAGGAATAGACAGAAACGTAAATAGAAAATAAATAAATAAATAATACAGTATAAAGCTTTAAATAGAAAACTTTCAACGTGAAATGTGAGTCACTGGAAATTTATAAAGGTTGTGGTTTTTAATCAATATATAGTGCTTGCGGTTGTGGCTACAGTTTTAGGGTTTGGTACGTATTTACAAAAGTATTCCCTCCGTCCCATTAAAAATGACCACTATTCCTTTTTGGGGTGTCCTAATAAGGTTGGTCACTTTCCCTTTTTAGCAAATTAGATTAAAATAAGTATGATTAAAAATCCCACAATAATAACAATTGTACTTTCTACACAAAGTCCCTATATATGTTTAACCATTAATATCTCAAAATAGGTATAAATAAAAATTATATAAAATATATATTCTAATACTATACGATTAGACGATTCCAACAAGACCATACTTGGCTATTTTTTTCTTTCTACATCATTGCGATAACATTAATAAAGTTAAATAATAAATATGGTTAAAAGTCAAATTTAACCATTATAAATTAGATGGATGGTTTAGTCAAATTTACTCATACTAATTTAACTACTAAGGCATTCCCCAACGGTGGGGAAGGTGGTGACGTGGAGTCTCTAAATACTTAAACTTTAGGTATTTAACCATTGGGGAATGATTGGGGTAGGAAATGGGGTAGCAAATTTGGGTAGCAAATTTGCTACCCGTATTTCACATCAAAAGATGTGCCTGATATATATTTTTAATTTTTTTTTAATTTTGTTGTGCTAGTCGCCATCTTGAATTGCACCTCATTTATTCTTTTTTTTTTAATTTTTTTTTGTTTACTTCACCATTTCATTTTTATTTTTTTTTGTCGCCCTTCAAATGGCGATTATATTCTACAATTTGAATTTTTTTTACTTCAGCATTTTTAATTTATTTTTCTAAATAATGAAAATAACTAAAAATATATTAATTATTTATTATTTATCTAAAAATTAAATTATATTTTATAATTGTATTAAATTAAAATATAAATGATATAATAAATATAATAATAAGTGGGTCCCTAAATACCTATTTTTTAGGTATTATTGTTGGGAGAAGAATTTTATTTATAGATAGAGGTATTTAACTTTTTGAGATAGCGCTGATGTGGCACCTAAATACCTGGAATTGAGTATTAACCATTGGAGAAGGCCTAAACATCACAACCTAAATTCCCGTGCCCAAAAGAAAGTGACCACTTTTAATGGGACGGAGGAGTACTTGATTAGACAAGTCGGGCACCCAAAAAAAAATAAATACTCCATGTTTTGAAGCCAGTGGGTCGCTAGTGAATAGTGGTGTAAATAATCTAGGCTATGACGTATTTTCTAGCGCCTATATATTTATTTAGTTTTGAATGGTTTTAGTCTACTTTAATTTTCTAGCGCATTAGCTTTGATATGCTTACATTATAAGCCTAACCCAACGTATTTGTTTAAATAAGCTACACTTTAAACCTTTTTAAAGTTTGATTAACCATATTTCGTAATGAAGATTAAATTTATATATATATATATATATTCGGATATAACATATTTACATACTTGAAAGGCTTATAAATATTTTGAAAAATTGTGTAAGATCAAATTAATAGATACTTCAATATAAAAATAATAATAATATAATATATTCCTATGCAATAAATCTATTCCCACCCCTACTAGGAAAGGGGCGTTGAATCCGTTCGCTCCCAAATATATTAAGTAAGATTTTACAAAGTTAATCAGAATTTTGAGTTCAAATTAATGGGAGTGGTTACAGTACAGGTACCTGCATCTGCAGGCACCATAAATGTGATGGCGGAATAATCTTTATAATGGAAGTGAAGTTGTGTAATTTTAAATACAGTAGATTCATGTGATGTCTAAAGGGTTTCATGTGATATATGCGACAGTAGAGTGTGATGGGAGACATAGTTATGTGATACGGTATATGGTGTCTTGGGAAACATGATTTCATGTGATGTCTCAGGACGTACTCTGTGATGTATACGTAACACGATGTGATGAGAAGCATTGTTTATGTAATACAACTATATTTCAGATTGCAATGTCTATTCGAAGTGGTTTAGTGATAGATTTCGTCGTCTATTCTTGTGATATCAGAGCTCCTTGGTACGGTAGCATGTTCATCTTGAAGTTTTGTAACAATTAGGAAGTAGTTACGTGAGTGAAAGTGTAGTTTGTAAATTTTGATTTCGAAATTTATATCGATTTTGTTTTATGTGAATCCAAAGTGTTCTTTGAGCTTATGTTTGTAATTGATATGCGATTTTGATTGAAACTGATATAATGCTCGCTGAAATCGGTGAAGAAACGACTTTCGACGAAGAGTAACCACTTTTCCGGCCAAGTTTTGGAAAATTCCGGCCAACTTTCGTCATCTTGAGGTATAGTTGATTTTTCTAAAATCAAAGCACATATTTGTGATCCTTATGTCGAAAGGAGTTGAATGCATATAAGTTTCACCATTTTTGAAAGAGTTTGGAGGGTCGTCGGATTTACTATTCACCTTTCTTTTCCGGCGAGCCAATTCTTTTCGACAACGATTTTGCATTATGAAAATAGTTATGAGATCCTTGTGAGATATAGATTCATTTTTTGGATTGATTTTGTTGATTGGATCGAATCCACACTAAGTTTTTGGTGGGGAATATAACGGATTTGGGGTTTAGGAGAAAATGACGATTTTGGTAAGAAAAGAAATATAACAGTTTTGGAATTGAATTGGAGTTTGTAGGTACAGAGCAATAAAGGGTCTGTACCCTATCTTGATTGTGTACTAAAGCTGCTATCACTTTAAAATTTGTAAATAGACATTTTATTACTAAGGGAGCTGTCTTTACCGTGCTACTCTAAGAAAAAGCAGCACTTGTTAAATCTCTTCACCCCCTTGTTGAAAGTTTAGCTGTTTTTATAGCTATAAATTATATAATCAACCCATTGTCCCAAATAATAAAATCAAATATGCCCGTGAATGAAAAGAATTGCTCCTATGATCAGCACGATGTCCATCCAGGTTTGGGACAAGCTGGTTTAGGTTTACAAGAAAGTGGTTCAAGACAATGGGGTTGGTTGGCGCTAGAAATCTAGTATACTAGATTATTTAGGACATGTGATTCTAGTGCAAAGGAAGAAATAAATACTATAATGACTTCACCCATGGAAATTGAGTGATTTGGCTGCCTATTCTTGACTAATGTGCTTAGAAATCAATACTTGCTTGTGGCCATGCAACTCCTCCAATTTATGAGAATGAACTACTTTTTCCCCATATCATGAAATAATTGATACTACTAGATTTTAGTAAAAATTGGCTTGATTGAAATGGGTTAAAACTACTTAAACAAAAGGCGCAAAAACAAGACTACTAAATACAGTAATGGAGTATTATTCATTTTCAATAGTTGATATGATGAGAAAACGCAGCATCAAGAATAGAGCTGTTAAACGAAACGAGTGAGCTCTAGAGCTGAGGTGAGCTCGCTTTTTAAATGAGTATCAAAATAAGTTTAGCCCGATTTATTAAACTTAAACGAATAAACGAGCTTGAGTTCGAAACTAACTAGTTATAATCAAATATATTTGAATTCGACAGTGGGACAAAACTCAGTTAAACAATTTAATACATAACTTAAAAAAATCTACAATATCTATTAAAATGTGTATAACTTAACGTTATTGGCACTGTTTGAGAATTAGTTGTTAGCTGTTAACTGATTATGTGAGTAATAATTAGTTAAAATTAGCTGTTTGACAATTTCGAGACTAACTTTTTGCCTAACATAAGCTAAAATCCAAAATGCTGCTAATTGCAGCGGTTTGCAAAAGAGCTGATTGAACACTGTTTTAACTTATTTTGTCTTTTTAAATAAGCTAATTCAGTTCTTATTGCCTAGAATAAACTAATTCTGTTTAGCTGTTTTTCCAAACAGAGCCATTAAAGTTATCGAGCTAAATTAGCTCATTTATTTTTCAAGTACTAAAATATGTTGGAATTTGACTTGTGTATTAAAGGAACGAAGCCGAGCCGATTCTGAATCGACTACTTATTTGTTTTAACAGTCTAATCAATGTATTTTTACCAAATTAACATAGCATCCAAAGTTTGTTTTTTTTTTATTTCCCAGAGGCGCTGCACTTAGCGCCATGGAGGAGGAGGATGCGGATGCGATGCCTATTCACATTCTATGCACAGAAGTTGAGTCTCTTAACATATCGATGAGAAGAATTCTTCGACTGGATCATCTTCTGCCTTTCGCCTTTGGTGTTCGAGCTCATTAAAGTTTGAGGGGTTGCATCGCCTTCCCCACCAGCGATAACACTGTCGCGCATATGTGTCTTGCGGAGAGCCCTGCTGCTTCTATCTGATCCGCCGGAGCTCCATGGTCTATGTATCTGTCGGGCAGCACCATCGACCTCAACTGCATTTTTAGCAAGATCCCAATATGTCAAGATTAACAAGGGAGGATGGCAGATAATTTAAGGACTAAGGTGTTACCTTGAGGGGTCCATCCAATAAGCCATTCAAAGTGAGGAAATGAGCAACATGTGATCCAAATCCTCCAATCGAACCTTCCTCCACCGTGATGAGTATCTCGTGGTTTTTGGCAAGTCGTCGGATTAGATCAGCGTCCAACGGCTTGCAGAAACGGGCATCAGCTACGGTTGTTGACATGTCGTAGGATTTGAGCATTTCTGCAGCTCCCAAGCACTGTTGAACTATTGAACCGTATCCAAGGATCGCTACTCGGGTCCCTTCTAACAGTATTCTTCCCTTCCCAATCTGTTCAATAAATAAGCACAATGGTCCACAATCATCTAAGCCATCAGATTCACTGAAAATTCAAATGTAACATTTATTCAAACTTTTTTTTTTTTTCTTTTTTTTGGATAAACATGGGTTGCATACCTCAAGTGGGGTTCCTTTATTGTTAGGTGGAAGAGGAACACCGATGCCATTGCCCCTAGGGAACCGGAAGCAGCTAGGACGGTCGTCTATGGCTGCAGCCGTGGCAACCATGTGCATTAGCTCTGCTTCGTCGGCTGGTGCCATGACTACCATATGAGGCAAGCAAGCCATATACGCAACATCAAATGCTCCACAATGTGTTGGTCCATCTGCTCCAACTAAACCAGCTCGATCCATTGCAAAACGCACCGGTAGCTTTTGGAGGTCCACATCGTGCACAACCTTAACATACAATGTTTTTTACAACTATCAAACACTGATCAAGGAACTTGCTAATCATGGCAAGGGAAAATTGAACACCCTTTTTGTGTGTAAGTTGCTCACCTGATCATACCCTCGTTGCAAGAAAGATGAGTAGATGGCACAAAACGGCTTCACACCCTCGGTAGCTAAGCCTGCTGCGAATGTGACAGCATGCTGTTCAGCAATCCCCACATCGAAGCAACGTTCTGGGAACACCTTTTGGAAATAGTTTAGACCAGTGCCACCACCCATTGCAGCGTGGATGGCCACAATTTTTGGATCTGCTTCGGCTTCTTTTATAAGGGATTCAGCAAAATACTGTGTGTATGAAAGCGTAGGCGACTTGGCCTTGAATTGCTTCCCTGTGGTGGGATCAAACTTGACAACCCCTGCAACAATGAAAAAACCACCACTTAAGCATTTAGGGTGTATTCTTAAAATCTTCACTCAATACCATGATTCGATCAACTGACCATGCATTTTGTCGGCTGCAGCCTCGGCTGGAGCATAGCCTTTTCCCTTCTCCGTTATTACATGAATTAGAACTGGCCCTGGTGCAGGCATAGCTTTCACTTTCTCAAAAATAGAGATCAAATCATCGATGTTGTGCCCATCCACAGGACCGATGTAATACAACCCAAGCTCCTCAAATAGTGTTGAAGCCTGACCATTTACCATCCCTCTTGCATATTCATCCACCTTCGCAGCAACATCATGCGCTTGTGGACCTATTTGCTTCGTTATGGTCTGTCAATGAAAAATGAACAAAACCACATTAGATTTCGTTCAACGCTTCAATAATTGTCCTTTTCAAGAACACACAAGTTGATTACCTTGGCTGCTTCACGGAGTTTTCTGAATTTAGTGCTGGCTTGTAACTTAGTTAAGGCACTGCTGAGGGCCCCAACGGGCTTGGCAGGGCCATCAAGTGTCGCTGTGGGCAACGAAACCTGCCTGTTGTCATTCAAGATAACAATAAGGTTCGTATCAAGGAAACCAGCATTGTTCATCGCCTCATACGCTTGTCCAGCTGTCATGGCTCCATCCCCAATCACCGACACAACGTTGTTCTTTTTCCCTAATAAATCCCTCGCAACTGCCATACCTGAAAAGTACAACAAAACAATCATGGCCGTTATACACATGATCTGCATTAAATTCATCGAAACTTGCATCATCTTGCTATAAATGGAAACATTAACATACCAAGCCCCGCGGATATGCTGGTAGAGCTATGACCAGCACCGAAAGCATCATACACACTCTCATCCCTCTTAGGAAACCCGGCCAACCCTGACGTCTTCCTAATTGTATTCATTTTAGATCTCCTACCAGTCAAAATCTTATGTCCATACGCCTACAATTGAACCACAAACAAGATATATAGATGTCATCAGCTCATCATACCATTAAGTCATTAACTAACATAGCAAATATCCACCAAGAATCATAATTGAATTGAATTAACCACAAACAAACAACACATATATGTCATCAGCTCATCATACCATTAAGTCATTAACTAGGATAACAAATATATCAACCAAGAATCATAATTGAATTGAATTGATAGCTCACCTGATGGCCAACATCCCAAATGATTTTATCCTCGGGGCAATTGAAGACACGGTGAAGAGCCACGGTGAGCTCCACCACCCCCAAACTTGAACTCAAATGACCACCCGTATTCGCCACGGAGTACACGATCTCAGCCCTCAGCTCTGCAGCCAACTTCTCAAGTTCCTGAAAAAGAAAAAAAAAACAAAAAACATATGAGTTAACACTCCATTCAGGCATTTCATCAGTAACACTGCATACATCAAAAATTGAAGCCACGCATCAAATTCTCACAACCTTATTGGACAAATTCTTCATATTAATCGGGAAGTTGATCGTGTCCAGCAACGGCGTCTTCAGTTTGTCATTTGAAAAATCAATCTTCCACCCGTCCTCATCCTTCCAAATCCCTTCCTTCTCGCTCCGAACCACCACCTTTCCTGTCTCGCCCTCCGTCCCCCAATCGCTAGCATTTGCTTTTACAAAAAACTACACCGATTCCCAAAACAGAAACTCAATTTCACATCCAAATAAAACAGAACATTGAATTTACATGGAACATGGTAACCAACAGAACAGCCATCAAAAAAGTAATCAAACACAAACCCGCTTGGTTCCTCCGCAACTGAGCTTGGTGGTGTTGACAAACAGCGGCGTGGGGTGAAGAACTCCGGTGAGTAGTGCTGAAGCTGCGGAAGCCATTGGGTGTGATCAAGGGAAGGGAGGGAATTGAAGGGGTTTTCAAGTCTGGGCAAACGTCGACAACGGGAGACAAGAAGAGCAGAGGCGGAATCACAGAGAAGAAGGATCCCATGTTTAAATAAAGGGGGAAAACAGTTAGTTGAATTTCCCCATAAATTATTTTTGTCACCACTACAATCATAGCTGTCGGACCGGACAATTGCTCCTCTATTTCTACCTTACCAAACTGCCTGCCAGAAAACTCATAGGAGAATTTTTTTTTTCCTTTTTTTTTTACCAAACAGCTATACACCGTTACGAAAGAAAATGAATAATGGAAGCTCATGCCACATATAAACAAAACAAACAGTAGGAATAATGGCCGGGTGAGAAATCAAACCCTGACTAAGGGAGAAAACTCTTATGTTCTAATATAATTTAATTTTTAAAATAAATACTAAAAATAATTTTAAAAAGTAAATATGATAAATACTAATTTCAATCGCTGTTAAATTCTAAATTTCAAAATTTAAATATTTATCTCTTTTTAATTTTTCCTCACTCTAAATTCTAATCTAAAACTCTAATTATTTTTAAATATAAATCAAATAATAAAATAATAATCCTATGAAGTAAAGAATAATTTGGTAACTAATCTTGGCCTAAAATTATCTTTTCCTATCATATGGTATATTTGATGGAGTGAATATATACATTATAAATTGATTTTTGTTTGTCCCAGCCTAATATGTTCTTATGAGCAAACGTAGTTTGTGCGTTGTGTTAACTACGCGGAATTAACTAAAGCAGTAAACAAATGAACACAATAAGTTGTTTACCCAGATCGATCATACGATCTACGTCTGGGGGCATACCAAGCCAGGTTCATCTCACTAATCAATACTGAATAAACCAATGAACAACCAAAGCACAAGAGCAATCAAACCTCAACACAAGTTAAACTTGGTTACTGGAACACGACCCGGCAAGTGTATCAACCACACTTCAACCGCTTCGACTCCACCTTATTCAACCTAAGAGTGATTCTGCTTGCTGCATCAGCTTCCATTCGGTCTACAGCTTCTTCGATCATCTCGACAAACCTTCTCCAGTAAAGAGCATCACAATGCTTCCAATGAAGATGAAGAGCATCTCAATGCCTCTTCATTTACAAGTAATTCGAATACAAAATTACACAGAAATTACTCTCATCAAGTAACCACTATGCAACACATGAAGAATGATATATGTGACTATGAATGAACTCTCTAAACTAAGTACAAATGATGATCTCACATATATATAACAATGTAAAACGTGTGAGACGGTTATTCCATCAGAATGCACGGGAATCTTCTAGAAAGATTCGCAAATAACAGTTCACCAATAAGTTGTAACAAACTCAAGCAGGCACCGCTCAGATTAGCTTCGTTGTTGATGAATAGTCTGAACAACAGTCAAACAACAACTCTGCACAAAATAACCTTAACAATCTCCCCCTTTTTGTGTAGAGGGCATACAAACCTGTAGTTCAGAGGGTCAGAAAACAACAAGCAAACAATAGTCATCAAAAGATAGCAGCAACATTAAAAACCATCAAAGAGCAGTCATCAGCCAGCAGTCATCACCATACACCAACCAAAGTTAAGTGTTTACAAACCAGAAAAACCATCATAGTAGTCAGTCAGTCATAAAAACATCAAAACTCCCCCTAAACAAAACAATCTGAACTTTACTCCCCCTGTTTGTGTGCATCGACACAAAAATTAAGCATTATCATCATCAGTGTCAACCTGTTCATCAGGAACTGCAGCATCCGGATGAAAATTTCTTGGCAAAAGACCAAGGATTTGAGTGTGAGCACGACGAATGGCAATGGTATTGTCAACAACAACAGTCATCTTGTCATTCAAGCCTCGTAGTATACCGCGCAGATGGACAACCAATTGTTCACCAGACATAGGCGATCCTTTCTTAATGTCATTTTACATGTCAATCAGATTACCAACGAGAGCATGAGCCTTAATAAGCTCAATTGGTTCACCGTGTTTAGAATGAACACCTTGTTTCTCAAGGAGTGCAGTGATTAAAGCGGGGTAAGGTAAGACAGCACCCTTCTTGATCTTGTCCGGTGTATAACCTATCATCTTATCAAGCACAATCCATCCAAAGTTAAGAATCTCAAAATATTTATCAATAGAGAACAAAAGTTTACCCATAGCCGAACTCAGTTGAGAAGCATTCTTTGTGGGAAACACATTGGATGAACAGAAACGAAACAAGCAGGTGAATTTCAGTGTGAGCTCATGTGGACTGAGCTGATTTCTCCCAAATGCAATACACTTCTCTCCAGAAATGGTCTGTGCAATCTTCATAGTTTCCTCATTCAAATAGTTGAAGGGATTAGTGTCATCGTCATTAGCAGGTACCTTCAAAACCTCATTGATCACAGTAGGTGTTAACTGAATAAACTTGCCACGAACAAACACCGTCCCATACCATTGACTAGTAGGATTCATCACATCCTCATGAAGATTTGCATAAAACTCATAAACCAAGTTAGGCGCATACTTTTTCAGTTTAGAAGCCCAATGCATCAAATGTTTAGACTCCAAAAACTCCTTAAATCCAAGTTCATTGTAAAGAGGGTGAAAGAATACCTCCTCTGGTTTGATCTTCCTTTGACTAAGATCACGAGTTCCATACCTCTTCATCTCCCTTGTATAATACGTTGGACTGTAAGCATCTTCAGCCAGTAACTCGGCAGGTTTGGTTTTAGATCGCTTCGGACGAGGAGTGCCAGAGCCTTGTGAACTCCTCTTAGTCCTCTTCTTCTTACTAGATTGTTTAGACGACTCTGCAACAGCAGCTTCAGAATTTCCTCCTTCTGGATTTGCTTCAGTGTTCTCAGGCGTAACCTCCATTTGTGGGTTATTGGTATCACCAACATTCTCCTCCTGTACTGGATAATCCTCTTGCCTCATGAAATCAGTAGCATTTCCTTCATACTCCGCATCGCGTTGAGTTTCCTATTCCTGAGTTTGTTGATTCTCAACACCATCGAGTACTTGATCAACATTTTCTCCAAGATTTTCACGAACATCAGTGGGTGCAGGTAGTGGCAACGCAGGTTCAACAGCCTGCAAAGGTATGGCTTCCTCTGAAACTCCATCTCTACCAGCATCTCGGTCGCCCATTTCCTCTTCAAATTTTTCAGAAATATGAACTTTCAATAGGGAAGAAGAAAGTGTTTCAAATCCTTTCTGAAAACTCCCCTTTATCATTTCGAAAACCCCCTAAAAAGAGTAGCTAATCAATCGACGTGGTCTGCAAACGTCTCTGCAGTTTCTCTGCAATCATGACGACGTGGAGGCTATACCTGTCCCATCAGTTATAAAACTCTATCCAAAACCAATTTGAAATCCGTAGAATCTTCTCCCTTTGGGCCAAATCTTCTCTAATCGTCGGCCCATGTGATTTATAAACTTTTAATTCTGAATACAAAGGCCCAACTCCCTTCTGAGCCCTTCAAACTTATCTGCCTCCAATGATTTAGTCAGGATGTCAGCCAGTTGTTCCGACGACCCAACATGTTCAATGTTACAAACTTCATCATCTACTAAATCTCTTATGAAGTGATATCGAATATCGATATGTTTACCACGACCGTAGTAAACAGGATTCTTTGAAATGCATATAGCACTTGTATTATCACAAAGAACCTTGAATCCCTTCTTGATTATGCCATAGTCTTCTAGCATTTGTCTCATCCATAATAATTGTGTGCAACAACAAGTTGCAGCAACATACTCAGCCTCTGCCGTAGATAAAGCAACAATGTTTTGTTTGCGTGAGTACCAACTCACCAAGTTATTTCCTAGATAACAACAACCTTCCGTTGTTGATCGGCGGTCATGACAACATCCTGCCCAATCTGAATCAGTGAAACCAATTGGGTCTAGTGTTGATCTTTTCGAGTACCAAACACCTAATCCAACTGTGCCTTTCACATACCGCATGATCCTTTTAACTGCCTTCAAATGAGTTTCCTTAGGATCACATGGAAATCGAGCACAAACTCCTACACTAAAGGAAATATCCGGCCTTGAAGCGGTCAAATAGAACAAGCTTCCAATCATGCTCCTATATAATTTTTGATCGACATTAGCTCCAATATCTTCCTTTGAGAGTTTGGTCTGTTGTTCCATAGGTGTACGAATCACCTTGCAATCCTCCATATTAAACTTCTTTATCATACTCCTAGCATACTTTTCTTGACATAGAAAGATTCCATCTTTCTTTTGATGCACTTGAAGTCCTAAGAAGTAATGTAACTCGCCAAGCATACTCATTTCAAACTCAGAGTTCATTGCTTCCACAAATTCTGTCTTTAACTTCTCGGAAGTCGATCCAAAGACATCAACATAGATTTGGGCTACCAAAATATCGTTGTTCCTGTGTTTCACAAACAACGTTTTATCAACTAAACCTCTGATATACTCATTTACTAACAGGTAGTTCGCCAGTCGTTCATACCACGCACGTGGTGCCTGTTTTAATCCATATAAAGACCTTTTAACTCTATACACATATTGAGGATACTTTGGATCTTCAAAACCTGTTGGTTGTGCAACATAAATCTCTTCTTTGATCCTTCCATTTAAAAATGTTGTTTTGATATCCATTTGGAACAGCTTAAAGTTCATAGAACAAGCTATGGCCAACATCATTCGTACGGCCTCCATCCTTGCTACCGGTGCAAATGTTTCATCATAATCAAGACCCTCAATTTGAGTAAAATCCTGTGCAACCAATCTTTCCTTGTTACGAACAATGTTTCCTTTCTCATCAGCTTTATTCCTATAAACCCATTTAGTACCAATCACATTGATGTCAGCAGGTTATTCAACCAACTCCTAAACTTCATTCTGCTCAAATTGTAGTAGTTCATCCTGCATAGCAGCAACCCAATATTCATCTTGTAAAGCCTCCTTTACATCTTTCGGTTCAATCTTTGATATAAAGCAATTAAATCCAACAAGATCTCTGAAATCAATTTGCTTATTTCGAGTTTGCCTCTGAACTGTTGGATCACCAATAATATCTTGTGATGAATGATGTTTAAGAGTTCTTGGTCCTGGCTTTGGACCTCGTCTTCTTTCTGTTTCAGCCTGAGATGGTTGTTGATCCGAAGTTTCAGCAACCTCTGTATTACCATCCTCAATTTCTCTATCATTATTGATATCTTGATCAACTTCATCAAGATTGCTTTCTTGTTGATCAATCTGACGTCTCACAATCAATTCATCATCATTATCTTTGTCTTTCTCAAGTGGTCCATCATCCTCAAAAACAACATTGATTGACTCAATAACCTTCTTTGAATCTTTCAAATAAATTCTAAAAGCTCTAGAGTTTGAAGAATAACCAAGGAACCATCCTTCTTCGGATTTTGAATCAAATTTCTTCAATGGTGTTCTATCCTTTAGAACATGACACTTGCATCCAAAGATATGAAAGTATTTAACACTCGGACTCCTTTCATTCCAAATTTGATAAGAAGTGAAGTTGGTCTTCGGTCATAGATACACCCTGTTAACAATATGACATGCAGTATTCATAGCTTCGACCCAAAAACCCTTAGATAATGTAGATGCATGTAGCATCGACCTAGCCATTTCTTGCAAAGTCCTATTCTTCCTCTCTGCTACACCATTTTGTTGTGGTGTTTTGGGAGCCGAAAACTCATGACCAATCCCATGCACTTTGCAAAAATCTTCAAACCTTGAATTCTCAAATTCCCTTCCATGATCGGTTCTAATTCTTATAATTTTCTATTTTTTCTCTATCATCAGCCTCAGACATAACTTCTCAAAAACATCAAAGGTTTCATCCTTCGATCTTAAGATCTCTACCCAAGTGTAACGTGAGAAATCGTCTACACACATAAAGATGTACTTCCTTCCCGTTAAACTTTCAATTTCAGATGGACCCATTAGATCCATATGAAGAAGTTCCACACATCGTGAAGTAAGAAACTCATCAATTTTCTTATGTTGTGCCTTAGTCTGTTTTCCCTTCGAGCAACCACCACAGATCATATCCATGTTACTCGGTAGTCGGGGCATTCCTCTGACAACACCTGAACAACTAATCTTCTGCAAATTTCTAAAATTCATGTGACCAAGTCTTTGATGCCAAAGAGTTGTTAAATCATTCTTAGATAATAAAGCATGTTGAACTTCCTTCTTCAAAATATAGCAGTTGTTCTTTGATCTATTTCCAATCATCACACATGCATTTGCTTCATTGAAAACCCTACAAAAATTCTTTGTGAATTCCACACGATAATCATCATCACATAGTTGACTTATCGAGATGAGATTCGTTGTCAATCCTTCAACAAAGTAGACTGAAGATAACTGAGATAGACTGTCATCTTTAACGTTTCCACAACCTGAAATTCTACATCGAACTCCATCACCAAAGACGACATCTCCACAATCACTATCTTCAAAGTTTGTTAAAAGTTCCTTTTGACCTGTCATGTGACGTGAACATCCCGAGTCAAAGTACCATTTTTCACTATGCATTCCTTTCCGAAGTGAAAGAACCACAAGACATTTCGACTGAACTCGCTTTCTAACCCAAACTTTCTGTAACTGAATTTTCTTCTGTAATTCATCCGATGGCCAAACTACAGTAATACCACGCATCAAGTTTCTGACTATCCTCAAACAAGTATCTGCATTGTGACCAGGTAGTCTGCAGTACGCACAATCTCTAATCTTAGATTCTGAATCTGTAACCTGTGCATTAGCCTTCGGAGTCAGTTAAAGAAAACCACTACTCACAAACTTCCTCTGATTATCTGACTTTTTCCCTGAAAAACCAATACCAGTGAAGTCTTTCGGTTGTTTTCCCAACGCAAGAACATCGTCAAGTTTTCCTTTCCCTTTAAAGAATCTCTGAAATTCATGATTCTTAGCTTGAAGCTGATTAGATTCAACCTTGACTGTATCCAATTCAACTTTCAGTAGCTCAAGATCCTTTAAGACCTTTTCATTCTCAAGAAATAATTCATTATATCGTTTTCTTAAGGTCTCAAGTTCCTCTTTAAGTAACTTCTTTTGCTCAGATGTTTTATCCAATAGAATTCCGGTGTCAGTCAGTTGTTTCAACAACTTCTTGTTTTCCTTCACAGCAACTGAAAATTCTCCTTTCAGAAATTCATAGGCTTCATAAAGTTTTTCGAATTCCTCATCTTCTTCACTATCAGAATCATCTGTGAGACTACTACCTCCATGTGAAGATTCAGCAATAGTACCTTTCCGAACCAATTTGGATGACTCCTGTAAAGTGAAAGCAACAAATTCTGAATCACTGTGTTGTTCTTCTGACTGATTTTCATCCTCATCATCTGTCAAAGAGACTTGTAGTGCTTTTCCTTCTCTTCTCTTAGCAGTAGGGCACTCACTTCTAATATGACTCATTCCATTGCACTCATAACACTGCAAATCAGAAAAAGCATCTGGTTTCTTAAAATTCCTAGACTTTCTCTGCTTCTTGTCATATTTGCCTTTATCATTCTGTCTGCAATTACCAGTCGATTGTTTATCGGTTGTTGGCTTACCAGACTGATTACGGTTATGATAATTCTTATTCTGAAACTGTTTTGCTCTCCTTTCCTGCAACATCTTAGATACACTTTTCGAGATAAAAGAAACTTCGTCTTCATCTAAGTCATCTTCCTTATTTTCAGCATTAAGAGCAATGTTCTTAGTAGTATCATTCTCTATGTAATTCAATTCATAAGATTGAAGTATTCCATATAAGCCTTCTAGAGAAATGGTGTTAACTTTATCTAACTCCTCCAAGGCAGCAACCTTAGGATAAAATCTCTTAGAAACCGTTTTAAGCAACTTTATAACTTGCTTTCTCTCATCCCACTGAGCACCAAGAGAATAAGCCTGACTAACAACATCTTTAAATCTACCATAATAAGCATATATAGATTCATCATCACTCATACGCAAGCTATCAAAGAGTGTTTCAATACGTTGTAGTCTAGTAGCTCTAACATCAGCAGAACCTTCATGCGCTATTTCTAAAGCTCTCCATGCATCATAAGCAGTAGTATAGTTCAAAATCATTCTATACTGAGTAGAATCCATAGCAGCAAAAAGAGCATTTAAAGCTGAAAAGTTACCTTGCTAAGCTAGCCTTTCAGCAGCAGTTAACTCAGCTCTTGTAGCAGGCCTGGTTGTTGGTGGATCATCTTCATTAACTGGAGTCACTCGCCTAGTAGTTGTTCCCAACGTGTTTCAATTGCCTCATCAGCATCTTCACCAAATGACGCTATGAATGCCTTCATTCTCGTTTTCCAATAACTATAATAAATTCCATCAAACAAAGGTGGACGAGAAACTGAAGAACTTTCCTTATTGCTCATCTTCCAAACAGATCTGATCTACTCAATTACGCTAGAGCACTGGATTCGCTCTGATACCACTTGTTTTTCCAAGCCTAATCTGTTCTTATGAGCAAACGTAGTTTGTGCGTTGTATTAACTACGCGGAATTAACTAAAGCAGTAAACAAATGAACACAACAAGTTGTTTACCCAGTTCGATCATACGATCTACGTCTGGGGGCATACCAAGCCAGGTTCATCTCACTAATCATCAATACTGAATAAACCAATGAACAACCAAAGCACAAGAGCAATCAAACCTCAACACAAGTTAAACTTGGTTACTGGAACACGACCAGTAGTCCGGCAAGTGTATCAACCACACTTCAATCGCTTCGACTCCACCTTATTCAACCTGAGAGTGATTCTGCTTGCTGCATCAGCTTCCATTCGGTCTACAGCTTCTTCGATCATCTCGACGATCCTTCTCCAGTAAAGAGCATCACAATGCTTCCAATGAAGATGAAGAGCATCTCAATGCCTCTTCATTTACAAGTAATTCGAATACAAAATTACACAGAAATTACTCTCATCAAGTAACCACTATGCAACATATGAAGAATGATATATGTGACGATGAATGAACTCTCTAAACTAAGTACAAATGATGATCTCACATATATATCATAATATAAAACGTGTGAGACGGTTATTCCATCAGAATGCACGGGAATCTTCTAGAAAGATTCGCAAATAACCGTTCACCAATAAGTTGTAACAAACTCCAGCAGGCACCTGCTCAGATTAGCTTCGTTGTTGATGAATAGTCTGAACAACAGTCATACAACAACTCTGCACAAAATAACCCTAACAATTTTTCTTTTTTCTAATAGATTTAATATATTTGCATAATCGATACTATTCATATAATAACTTCCATTTCAAATTTTAACATGATTATATAAGAGGGAGATGGAGACTTGGCTAGTGATCAAGTCCCAAACGCCCAACCTTTAGGCATTCGATTCCCCACACAGCCCCTTATCCCTTCCCTTTGTGTGGCATGGGCTCCCACCACCACTTTCTTAACCTGTATAGATTGTTCAGCAAAAAAAAATATGGTTACATAAGATAAAACATACTACCTACGTTTTTTCTTAATTGCTACATTGGAATTAGTGTTTTCAAATAGCTGACTTTGTATGGTTTTATATGATTCATTACAAGGTTAAATAAAAAATGGTAAAGTCATAGTGAAAGTTATTATAAACTACAAAATTCATGTTGGGCTTACCTTCAAAACTATTCTCTAACCTAACGCTCCAAAATTAGTTAGTTGAAAGCAGTTATTGCAATGTAGCAATTTAAAAAAAACGAAGGAAGTAGTCAGCTAAGATTTTTATTAGGTTGGTCTAATCAAATAGTTTTAAAATATTAAATTTTCATAATATTTACGTATATACAATCTGAGTATTATCATTAAAAATATGTATTGAATTATGAGAAATGCAGAAATATTAAATTTATTTAAAAGTGGAGAGATTACAAATTTACAACCTATTTGTGAGCTCAAAATTGGCTTTGAACATTTTGTAAAGTTGCCTTGCAAAATTGGAATGGAAAAATTGTGAAATAAATTTTTTTTAACACCCTCACTATTAAAATGAACTATTCCATTATACTTTTTTCTTTGTAGGGATGATTACAAAGTTACTCACAATTACATACTTACTTCATAAAAGTATACATTTTAATTGCAAATTTTATTTTATACAAGAATGGTATAATATGCATACTACATAGATACTCCCGGCCCTCCGTATTTTATTAATGTTGACGTTTGCATAGTAAACATTATTTATTGAGTAACTTTGATTCGACTTTTTTACACAGTTATATAAGATAAAATATAGTCAAGTGAGATCTTATTACATTCGTCTAATCACGTAGTTTTATAATATTAAAATTTTATAATTTTTTATTTTATAAAAAAATTATAAAATTTTAATATATTACTCTTTAAAAATGTGTATTGAATTGTGTGAAAAGAAGAAATGTTAATATTTTTTAATACGGAGGAAGTACATATTTGTGCAAATTTGCGCCTTTTTTTTTACCCCTTCCAGAATCTTATGTGAGTATATATATACTCAAAATTGACCTGCTAGATCCCCAATGTCCAATTTCTTAGCAAGGTTTCCTTGAACTCACTCAACTCTAGACAGAATGGGGAGTTTAGGGTTTAGGAACCACAATAAGGAAGAACACGATAAGCACACTCACACACATTGTGTACTCAACATAAGATAGAATAGGCTCACAAGTACTTGGGCCAAAAGAAATGGAGCCTACTTGACAATATGAGTATATAATAATTTCAAATGATGAAATCAAAATTCGAAATTTTTGAATCGGTTGGATTAATGAACAAAAAAAATGAACCAATCCGAAATCTGAAATTTTTAAATATTAATCTGAAGTTTCAAATGAGAGTTGGAACATTAATCCTTTTCAGTTGAATCGCTCATACGAACTCCAATCATGCATGTGAACACTTCAAAGGACAAAATTGGAGGAAAAAGAAGTCTCAAGCGTTCAAATGCAAGTTCAATGCTTCAAGGGCCAAGACGATGAACGCTTCAGATCACGAGAAATGAATGGTTGAGTTTGATTGAGGCGTTCATTTCCCATCTGGAGCACTCAAATCCAAGGGTTTTGCATTCATTTCCCAACTCATTCGTTCACTGAAGCCTTCAATTCTTTAAACCGATCAGATCAATGCCTTCCAGAGTTAACCCAATCCGCCGTTTTATGGACATACACCGCATCCATTGGAACAAGAATCTTATTCCCCTCGCCTACAAAGTATGTCAGAAAATGGTGAAGAAAATCTCACTACAAGAAATTCGAAGGAAGGCGATGAATTTGGCGATAAAATTTTGTTGAAGTCGTCGCCTAAAACTTTGTTGCCTGGCGGATTTCGTCGCCTAGTGTGTCAGGCGACGAAATCCTTTCGTCACTTCCTGTAGCGCTCAACAAGGCATGATGAAGGCTTCAAACCTCCAAATGAGTGCTTCTAAGGCATGGGATAGAAATGTGAATGCTTCCATACCTCTGTTTAATTGCTTTGTGTAATTTTAAGTTGTTTAATTCAATTAAGGGGTTGTTTAATAACCTCAATTAGTCTACTTTAGTTATTACCATTGTTTTAAATATCCCCGACTTTTTTGAAATTTCGGTCGAAATTTCGGGTTTCGGGATACCCCGAAGTGTCCCGAAACCCGAAATTTCACATGCAATATTTTTTTACAAAATTTCCATCGAAATTTCGCCTGAAATCCGAAATTTCCCGAATTTTTTTTAAAAAATTATTTTTTTTCAAAATTTTAAAAATATGTTTTTTTAAAAAAAATTAAAAATTAAAATTTATGTTTCAACCCATATTGATGATGTTATCCAATTAACTTGTTTATCAATTTTAAGTTTCTTATCAATCAACATGGTGCATGATATCAATAATATTACTAGCATATTACATCATTAAATGAGTATTGTTAGCATATTACTAATTTATATAGCAACATAGATGAGGAATTTTAAAATATCTTCATTTTTATTATTCAGAAACTCGAATTAGTTTTCTCACAAAATTACAAATATCTCCAAAATTTCCCCCGAAATTTCAAATATCTTCGAAATTTTCCTAAATTTATATATCCGATATAGATACCGAAACCGATATTTAAAACCTTGGTTATTACTATTAATCGTAATCAAGTGGTGGCCTATATATTTCACCTCCCACAACTCCGTAGACATCTTATGTTGAATATTATTTCTATTTCCGTTCTCAAGAGATCACTGTGGGTTTTCTAAAACATTTTCACACACTATTGTTCAACTTGGGCAATCTTCGGGATGAGGACTTAGCCCAAGTGGTTAAGTCCCTTGACTTCCAAAGGAAGGTTGGAGGTTCGATTCCCACCGGCCCCCTATCCCTCCCTTTTATTCCCTTTGTAATTGGGTGGCATGGGCTCCCACCACCCCTTTCCAGGCCTTCAGTGGCTCAAAAAAAAAAAAACTTGGGCAATCTTCACAACTAGGAACCCGGAGCACTCCATGTTGTTCTTTCAATCATCATGTTGAAATTGTGAGGAAGTGAGGGCAAGGTTTAGAATTGTTTACCTCAAACATGTATATCTTGTTCGTCTGCTACCTTATCCTTTTTTCTTCCTTATTTACTTATTTCCACTATTATTCTCTTTACGAGAATGTTTCTGATAAGTTCCATGGCAATAAGGCTAAAGGCTGAGATCTTGTTTAAGTAATTGGACCATATTATCACTAGGGCCCGTTCCTGAAATTTTGGGCCCGGGGCAAATATAAAAACAAAAATTTCTTCTTTTCATGAGACAATGAAATTCGGTAGACGATGAAGTTTAAGGCAATCATCTTCTTTTCGTCGCATCCCTGCGAATTTCTTGTGGTGGTATTCTTGAAAATGATTTTATTCACATTCAGAAAAATGATCTGTTAACAACATGAATTTCCAACTTAAAAAAGAAATCAAATTAAGAAAAGAACATAGAGCAACAATATTTGGGAGAATAATTTAAGTCATAATTTGTGAAGAATCCTGAAAAGATTATCCGGTAGATGAACTCTTTGGAATGTGGAGAGACAGTGCCGGACCAGATTACTCATTTATGAATTTCTCAGGAGTGCTTTGGATGTGAATTTCTCATACACAATAACTAGATTTTTAAAGTGTTTTCCCCTTCCAACCACTAATTTGAAATTCAAAGTTTGCCTCATTTTTTTTTTTAAACATTGACACATATGTGTCGGCAAAGGTGTGTAGGAGCCCAAGCCACACAAATTACAAAGGGAGATAAAGAGGAGGGATAAGAGGCCGAGTGGGAATTGACCCCCAACCTATGGTTGGAAGGCAACGAATATGTCTATGAGCTAATAAAAATTTTGGGCGATTAGAAAGAGCCGGCGTTGCGCCACGATATTTTTAATATCCACAATTGGGCCGCATAAACGATTCGGCTGATACGGACAATGTGAAAAAGTGGACCGTATGTTTTTCAAATACAGGAACACCCCACCCCGCCTGCATCCTTATTGCTCAAAAAGTTGAAATCATCTCATTCTGGTGGCTTATTTTAGTTATTTACCTAATTAAAACAAATAATACTTCATCCATCCCATTATTTATGTCACTTTTTTTTGTTCGTCATAACAAAAAAGTAATCACTTAATAAAAACATGTCAAACCACGATTTCGAGACCAACTGCTAAAATGAAGTTGCTTAGTGCCTTGGTACTGTTATGTCACACCAGTATATGTTTTCCAATGGCAAATTCATCCTCCTCATTAACTTCAAATTCGCTTCATTTTCTCTAGGTACATGGAAAGTTTTTATTTTTTCTATTGTCATTTAATAAAAATATATATATACACACACACATTAGTGTCCGCATTAGCGACCAAAAAATTCAGTCGGTAATGTTTCTTTCCAAAAAATATACTTTTATCCCTAATGCGGATGCTAACATATATTTTTCTAGTAAATGGTAGTAGGAAAAATAAACTCTCCAACAACCAAGAGCAATTAAGCAAAATTGAAAATCATGATGGGTCTTCGATGAGAATGCACACATTAGTATGACATTGCGGTACCAATGCACTGAACAATCCCATTTTAGCAGTTGGCATTAAAATCGTGTTTTGACACGTTATTAAGTGATTACTTTTTTGTTGGGACGAACAAGAAAGAAAAATAAGACATAACGCTACAAGAAAAATTGTGAATATGGTAGCTAACGAATTTGCTCGTTAAAACTGTGGTAGCTAACGAATTTTGATCGCAAATTCGGCCGTTAACCTCTTTATTGACCAAATTTTACTAAAAAGTTTCGATCTTTAGAACATAAAATTCTTGTAGTGTAAATAATGGGATGGGGGAGAGTATTATTTATTTTAAATACATTTAAAAAAATTAAAATAGGACACCAAAATGATGTGATTTTCACTTTTAAGTCATAAGGATTTGAAGAACATGCAGCCCCCTTTCTCACATTTTCTATTCAATTGGCCCAATAAATCACCTTGAAGTCGTTCATGCAGCCCAATTGTGGATATTAAAAATACTGTTGCCCAAAGACCTGAATAGACTCTTCCAATGGTCCAAAATTTATATTAGCTCTATGTCTATTAGAAATTTACAATGGTGATTCACTCATTTGCCAAATTTCTAGTTTAAACCCAAATCTTATTTAATTCTCCAATTACGAAATTTTGGTAAGAATTATGACTTCATAGTTAAATTCTTATTATTTTTTAAAATTAAATATAGGCTTATTTGTAAGAAAAATAACCCAGTATAAAAAATGTAAAAGACATTATCATGAATTTTCCCGGACAAATCGTCTGTCTGTACAGTAACTCTTGATTTTTCAAGGAGAGAAAAAAAAAAAAAAGGAGACAGACTCTAATATACATGGAGAAATAAGAATTTTTTAAACGTGGATATTATTAATAAATACACAAGTCCATGTTGTCTGCAGCAATTAATAATTATGTAGTGCTCCCTCCGTTCCTTTTTAGTTTTCTTTTTAGAAACAAAAAAGTATTCTAAAATAATTGTCACTTTCCATATTTATATCATACTTTTTTAATATTACTCTTATCTTTTCATAAATATTACTCCTAGAGTATTATGCAATGTCTCTCTACTTCAATTTTACTTTTTTTATAGAATAGAGGTAAAAGTGAAAAATTAACCAATAATAATGACATTCCTTGATATGTGTGATTTTTCCTAAAATATCATCTATTAAGGAATAGAGGGAGTAATTATTAAATATCACGATCTTCAAGTGTGGCCTCCTGAGGACTCCGCCAACCAGCATTAACATACTCCTGAAGTATTTTATTACAAGAGTCCATCAAAACATCAAATAGTTCCGATGGTTGTAACATAATAAGAGTATAATTGTGATAGTGAAAAATAAAAAATAAAAAAAAGACTTGCAAAACATTTGCAGCAACATACCATTTCAGTGATAAGAACAGGCTAAGACCATTTAATTAGTGTATAGAACAGCATAGTGATATCAATTTGAACTTTTCATTAACGTGATTATGTCAACAATTTTAACATGCAATCCAGTAACATCACATAAACATTTTATAAGACATGACACTTAAAAATTAGGGTAAACATAAAATTGATGATGATATTTGTGTCGCTGAAATGATGAATGTCGTTATTGCGTTGGTATGTTCTGTTCCATACTATAATCCACAGAAGACATCGAAGTGGACTCATTAAGCAATACACAATGAAAACTGTTGGGAACCAGTTTTGAGCAAATGTGTTCACAACCGATGTCTGAACTACTTTGTTGGACCAACCACGATAACAGTCGACAAACTATTTAAAGGAAGAGATGCTGGCGAATCTGCTCAAGAATCCAACGGCTAGCTGATTCCTTGCCCGGATCGTGCACAAGAAGTATGGAAACAAAGATCTCTTATCCGGGCAACTTCATTCTAAGGAAAGGGTCAATTATGGCAACAAAATCCTACCATGAATGGAGAGATGTTTTTCTCTCTTGAAATACGCCGGCCAAGGGAAGTGGTGCTTACGACTTGCATTATTGATTCTCTCCCTTGTGCGATTGTAAGATTTGACAAGAGAAAAACATATTCCTTCCGTGTTCGTGAATATATCATTTCGAAGGAAGATATACGATCAACACTTCCTCGGGTGGATTGATCAAGAGAGTGCAACTGTATGCTTGATTGAAGTCGACGGATTCAATCAAGATTGTCGAGGAGTCGTCAAACTCAAGAGCTTAAACGAAATATTCTAAGAAGGAGGGTCGCCAACAGGTTTCGACCAAGGGTAACTTGGAGGGGGAGCCTTCAAGGAATTGGAGCAAGGTCGGGGAGATCTTCACCAAAACAAGGGAGTGTTTTGGTCGTACAATTCAACCGCTTGGTGATTGGAGTTGGGCGAGTTAAATCACTATTGTTTGGATCGAGGATCAAGTTGAAACATTTAGTGAACCTCCTGGATTGGTATCCCCCAGATGTAGGCTTGTGCCGAACTAGGTCAACAAACCTTGAGTTCTTTACTTTTACAGTTTATTTATTTTCCGCTGCATAATATCTTTAAACTGTTTAACGTGTCCACGAATGGTGTTTGGACTAGTTTTCAGGACCAGTTCATTGGTTATCCTCGCAAACGGACCCAACAATTGCTATCAGAGCCACACGCTCTGCAAGCGAGATCTAGACATAAAAGTATGGATAGTCAAGGTGGTTCGGTGACCAGACCCCATTGCTCGATGGATCAAACTATGCATATTGGAAAGATCAAATGGAGGCATTTCTCATCGCTCTAGATGAAGGAGCTTGGGATGCAGTAGAAAATCAATACCATCCTCCAGTAGAAGAAAAAGATGGTGTCAAAACCGTCAAACCAAGGAGTGAATGGACTGCAACCGAGAAACTTGATGTGACAACCCGAGTATTTCTGAATATTTTGTACGAATACTTTGTACCCCAAATAAACAAATTCAAATTGTTTTGAACTACGTAATGACTTGATCCCTTCACGGGGTACGTAGGGAACTCGGAAATTTCAATTCTGGGTTCAGTCAAATAATAACAAACAACGACACACAATAATACAATCGCTTAATCAAACAATTCCCGAACTCGCGAGAGGATGAAGTACAACTTCGAGGACGAAGTTGGTTCTTAAGGGGGGTAGACTGTAATACCCGTAAATTTTAGAATATAAAAATAGGAATTAATCCAATAGGAGAGAAGGTTTTGTTTCCGAGAACCCGTAGACGCGGAAATGCACGGAAGTCAAGGACGACGAATTAGAACCCGACGGACCAAAATCGACGGTCTTAGGATTTCAAGCACGTAATCGAATTGAGACGGAATAAATTTATGATGAGAAGCATAATCCGGAAATGACCCGGAAAAATCGAGCGCGAAAACGGGGAAGGATAGAAGTCCGAAAGAGAGGGGAAAAGACCCGACGGATCGGATCGCACGGACCCGCCCGGACCGCAGTCCAGGCGAGTCTCGCGCGCTGGCCGGG
>JAOANR010000011.1:18176725-18315022 GCA_030278955.1 Hygrophila difformis
CGTCTATACATCACTTTTATAAAACTATAGTCGCTGTCTGCACCCTGGCAATTATTATGTCATTACATAAACCGGATTGTAAAAAAGGTACTCTCCCAGCTTTATAGATTCGTTTCGGTTACCCCACCCGGCATTTAAAAAAAAAAAAAAAAAAAAAAAAAAACTAAAATTAATCCCTTCCCTCGAACGGGTGCAGCTTAGGGTGTAGGAAGGTTTATACTATTTTTTCGTTCAAATTCTGGGTTAGCAATTAGCATTGCCCATCCGTTCTTTGGCTTCTAGTGTTTGATAAAATAGATGTCTTTTAGGCTAGCAGTGTTTTACAGGTTCGTGAATGGATTGCGGAGACCTTCTAGGTTGCCAGGAAAGGGCGTTAGTTCTCGGCTATATGCAGGTAACTTGATACCTCAAACAATATTCTTATTGGGGGCAGTATAATTGAGTCGAAGAATGTATAAAAATTTCATTGAAATTTTCTTTAATCGGGCAGAAAGTATGAGAATCAATGTGTTGTAGACAGCTCCGCAATATTAATGCTATCACATTAACTCAGTAAATTATTTTTATGCTTAATTTGTGTAATTATTGACGTGTGTTCTATTTCCCCCACAATCGGGGAGATGTGTGATACAGAACCGTGGATTGGTATTTCAAATTTACTATTTTTTTTTTTTGGCAATTTGATTCCTTTTAAGTGCTTTGATATTGTATCCACTTATTGACCTGACAGATGGTGCTGATAAAAGAGCACAAAGGCAATCGCTGCAGTATTAAAGTCCTTTACTTTATCTTCCATAATAGATTTATGAAAGAAAAATGTTACTAAATTATTCACTTGATCTCTTTTCAAATAGCCTTCTCATGTTTTAATTGTAATGTTTCATCAAAACTGGTAGCAAAGATATGTGCTCAGGTCTCTTTTATATTCTGAAATTTTTCTGTGAGAATGTATTGCAACTTTTATTTATATCTTGTACATTATTTTTGAAATATTTATGTCACGTTTCCCTGTTCATCTTCAACTTATTCAAGGGGATTTATTATGTCTTCACATGTTCCTCATAGTCCATGTGCTTTGATGTTTTAAAGATTTTGGGATCATAAAATTTTCTTTCAGGAAATATTGTAGTATCATATGAACGTGATTTGGGTGCTCATGCATGGAGTAGACGCTGGCTGGGAGTTTTTCAATGGGTTTTTCTGACTGGACAGGCTGGTAAGTATCTCCTCTTATATTGAGGTTTGAGATATTTTTGTTTGATGTTACATTGTTGTGTTGATTACTTGATTGTGTAACAGAAATTGTATTTGTTTGCTCTCTCCAGAATGTATTTGATGGCAGCTTATTTAGGCTTGTAGATGCATATAAGGTTCAACAAAGTTTTCTTTACCAGACAGTTAGGCAGCGTTTAAGATACTCAGAGGCCTATTTTAGCATTTTAGATTGGGCAAGACCAAAATTTGTGTTTTTCAGCGAGCCCATTACTCGAATTTATGTTCCCAAATATAATTGCATATACCTCATCGATGATCTTGATACGGGAGGGTTGTTCACTAGAAAATTGTGGTTTGGCTGTGATAGAAGGTAAATTTCATGGACTCTGGTTGATTAGGTATTTTACTTAGTGAAGAATTAGATGGTGTAGAATTTGAAAAAGATCATTGAATCCTTTTTGAATATTTGCATGATGGCCTCGGTCCAAGTTTGGAATATCGATTGCATGTTGGTTTGTTATTGGGTTGCTCACTGGAAAACAGGGCGTAAGCTTCCAACTCTCGATCTTTTACCCCGGTGACGTTTAAACTGATTCACTTTTGTCTTTCTTTATCTTTCAAAGACTTCCATTCATTCTGATACACATGCTTGTTTCATTCCTTTCTCCCAAAAGTGGTCGTCAACGCGTGAATACATCTATTAGTTGAAAGCAAGGCATACCGAAGCAACATGTCCTAATCAATCCACCTATCCAATGAATAAATTCTTGAGATGTGATGCATGGTAGTTTGATTTTGTTCAAGAACCTGACAGTTTTATGTTAACCTTAGAAATCATTGTTATTTCTTAATCTTTTGATTTAGGAGATGTGATGCATGATAGTTTGATTTTGTTCAAGAACCTGACAGTTTTATGTTAACCTTAGAAATCATTGTTATTTCTTAATCTTTTCATTTAGGAGAGCGTAGTAAAGATTGATTTATCTCTGGTCTGAAGGCAGATTTTTTGGGTCAGTGTTATAGTTTTTCATCTAAGATATGGTTATGATTTTTGAAGGAAACTGGAAAGATCATAGGAAAAAATTGGTGGCCATCCTTTAAGCTGTGGATAAAAATGTCTTGAAGAAGTCAGATTTCTTAATTTATGATGGCTTTCACAAAACAATTTCATCCCAGAATCAAAGCAGTAAGGGTGATGACCTGTAGGCATTAGCTGAAAGAATCATACTGTAAAGCTTTGAATATGAGAGGCAAAGTGGCAATTTAAATCAGTAGAATGGTTGAGACGTCCATCTTGCCATCAGGGATTTCTTTTTATCTGAGGACTCAAGGAGAAGTGCATTAAAGAAACTAAAGACCTCTTCATTTCTGTTCTCTGTGTGTGCTGGGCTGTGGCAATATTCATTGCCGTTGTTCCTTTGGAGGAATATGCTATGATTTTCTCAGCAGTGCAATTGATTTAATTTTTTTCAGGAAATCTGCTATAGGATTCTTTATTGTAGTTTGTATCTACATAGATAGAGTGTTAGTTATTTTTCTGATTTATGAAGATGTTGATATATTTTGTTTTAATAATCTATTATCTGCTGCAATAACTGTGTAGGAATTGCTTTATTTCTTGTGACATCTCTATGGGATTTTTTCTTCTTTTACTTTTATTAATCTTGTATAGTTGTCTAACCCAGATGTTTCAGTTACTGGATTGGCATACTTAATTGTATGTCTCGGTTTTCTTTGGTGCAGCTTATAAGCTCATTGTTAAGGCTTTCATCACTAAATATATTCGTTTTGCAGCAATCATTCTTGGGTCATATTCCATGCCTTCCTTAGCTGAGAATGTTTCAACTGAATCAAGTTCCGAAAAGGATAAAGACATTATTGATAAAATTGCAGAAGATTCAATGATATCAAATGAGCATACATCGAAGTGGAGAGTTTTTACTGATAGCGGAAGGGATTATTTTATGCAGGTAAGCGAGTAAGATTATATTCACATGTGCCTTTTGTCCGTGCCATTATCTTAAAGTTTTCCTCTGATAGTTATTTCTTGTTCTCTAGGGAAAGATAAAGCAAGCTGAGAAATTCTTTCAATCTGCAATAGAAGAGGCTAAAAAGGGTTTTGGAGAAAGGGATCCACATGTTGCTTCTGCAAGCAACAACTTGGTAGGTCTGCGTTAAGTCACATTCAGTATTGAAATTAAATATTTAATAGTGTTTTTTCATGGTTTACCTGTAGTAACAATCAGTGCTTTAAACTCAATAATTTATGTTGTTTTTTGTATCGAATATGTTCAAAAAAGTGTGATGGGTTTTTTTTTGCCTTCCTCTCTCGTAATAATTTTGATCTTCTGTTGGAAGATCAAGCTGATTTGCCAAATTTTGTGTCTAGTCTTAAGCCATTGTTCAAAACAGATGTGCTCTTTATGGTAAATTTCATGGCAAGTTTCTATTTCTGCGTGCTACTCGAAAAAAACTTCCATGTTTCTAACAAACATTATATTTAGTTTTATTTCTCAAATTATCTTCTTTATTGCTTTGTAAATTAGAATTTGTGAAATTACCATTTTTAGTGCAGGCAGAGCTCTACAGAGTCCAAAAGGACTACGAGAATGCAGAACCACTGTATGTGGAGGCCATTAATATACTAGAAGAATATTATGGAACAAATGACATAAGGTAGAAATTAAGTATTCATTACTTTTATAATTTCTGATGAAGTGGTTTTCATTTAAGAGATAAGCCTTCAATGTTTGAAACTCTGGTCATGCTTTGATCATGTTAATCATTAAATATTAATGAAGAGAGTAATACGAGCAAGTGAGCCTTTTCTTCCTTTTTATTATCACACCCTCAAATTTTTTTGGTACTTTCACTAATCAATTCATATTTGTGTGGAATTTTCTACATTGGTATCTGGCAATAGGACAGTTTTGGTGTTTTATGCAGCGTACTTGGAAAATTTGTTGCACTATATTTTTCAGATTATTTGAATTACTCCACCCATTTTAAACTTCTTTCTCCTTTTCTGGGCATCCCCATGCAAGACTTTCTTTTAAGTTCTAGTTTCTCAACCAAAACTCTCTTCTCAAAAAAATTTGGCATACCCCCACAAAGCTTGAACATCACTTAGTTTTTCTGATTTGTTATTTTGCATTGGCAGAGTTGGGGCTGCCCTTCATAATCTTGGTCAATTCTATCTTGGATTGCGAAAACTGGAAAATGCTCGTGAATGCTATGAGGTAAATAATTACTTTCCCTAATGCTATGCGAGTAGCAAAAAATGGATCAAATGAAATATCTACACTCAACTTTTTCCCCATATTATTCAACTCTATAAAATACACAAGGTCAAACACTCAAAGTAACAATCAAATAAAGCTCAAGAATCCTGTGTTTGCTTTATAGTGAGAGATGGCAGATGCCTGGTGGTGTTCAGTAGTGAATTATGGGATTGACTGTTGTCGAATATTTAGTGGCTGCATCTTCAGTTTCATTAGGTCATTTGATATGTTATCTATTTTGCTGTTATAGAATGTGAACACTGCAGAAGATCAGTTGGCATCTCGCGAATTATTTTTTCAGATTTGTTTCCTTGCTTGTAAATGTGTAGCTTCTCTTTGATAAAATACTATCAGGGACATCTTGTACGTAGATCGATGAAGATGTGTGATTCTTGCACCTATTTTTCTCCTTATAGTTGTTCCATGTTGCAATCACAACTCTACTAATACATTTTGACATTGGAAACTGATTTATTAATACATACTTCCTCTGTTTATTAATAATTGTTCCATTTCTACATTTCACGCAGTTCAAGACACATTTTAAACTCTTAATAACTCAAATTGTATAGAAGTAAAAAAATACAAAATTGATATTCTAAAACTACGTTATTAGACGAATCCAATAAGATCTCACTTAACTATATTTTATCTTATATAACTGCACTAAAAGTTAAATCAAAGTTACTCAATAAATAGTAAAAACTATTCAATTGGTTCAATTAAACCAAAACAGAGGAAGTAATTCCCAAGTATTCTGGTTCATTGGATATTCAAATATCTGAGATATTTAAAGTCATATATGAAACCATGGTGGAAGGAAGGCCAAACTCAGGGAAGGTCTTCCAAATCAGTTATTTTAGATAAATTTCCACAATTCCACTTGTCCGTAAAAACACAACGTGCCAGCATAACTGTTTGTATTGGTGAGATATTCTTTCAAGAACCCACACAAGTAACTGTAGTCAGCACACACGGTTTCCCCTTTCTTTCTTTTTGTGAGCTATATGAATTCCTTATATGTGCATTTAATACTAAAATCAATATTTTCATGTTTTGATCCTTTTTTTTTTCACAGAGAGCTCTAAAGGTTTGTATCCCATTGCTATCACATGTGTATCTTCCATGTATATGGATAGGAATGTGGACTTCTGGTTTTACTACTATTATCTGATTAATAGATCAAGAGACGAGTCCTTGGGGAACTTCATACAGAATATGCTGATACAATGTATCATCTGGGAACTGTGAGTTTAAAATTTACTGATTTTTCTGGAATATTACATATTTTCATAGCTTATTTATGGCTTTTTAATTAAGATGTTTTACAGCTTACAGAACAATAAGAAAAGTTGTTTGCCTTGCCTCATGGATGTTATAGATGGTGTACTGAATTGCAAGAGACTGGTGTTATATGCATATGAAACCCAACAATTAAATTGGATGCAAGAAAACCTTACCTTCCCTTTCCCGTTATATATGCAAAACTAGATAGAAATAGAATGTCAGGTTTGCTTTGTTTATAAATTTATAATATGCTTATCTATTTATTGACATCACTCAAATCTCAACGTCAATGTTTCTTAAGCATGTGCCTTGATGTTTGTTATCTTCATTCATTCTGATATTTGTATGCATCTATTTTCACCATATAACATTCTCCTCGTATCTTTCATAGTCTTTGATTCTTTATGGATCTTCGTAGACTGTTAGTGTTGTCTGGATTGTGCATTAGGCCTGGAAAGTGTTTCAACTACTGAATATTCCTTGTATTTGGTAGGATTTAGTAAGATTCAGTAACCCCCTAATGAATCGTCGTTTTCCTTTAAAAATTAATGGAAAAATGAATTCGTCAGTTACATCTTGAATTTATTAAAGATTCATTTTAGTACATTAGTAGTAGTCATCGACCATGGTAGTAATGCTATTTTGGAGGATATCCCTCAATGTAACTTCATGTCAACGAGCTTATGACTCTGTAGGTTTTATATCTCCAAGGGAAAGAGAAGGATTCTCAGGATCTAATTGCAGATTCTATAAAAATACTGGAGGTCTGTCATACTATCTCATCTGATGATTATGTGCATTACCTTTTTTTTTCCTCAGACATTCTTTAACATTATCATGTAGGCAGCCGGGCTTGGCAACTCTTTCTTGTGTCTCAAAAGAATGCAATTTCTGGCTCAGGTTTGATTCCTTCCGTCAATGGCATGTTTCAGAATTCAAACAATTTTAATCCATGTTAACCAGGGAAACTATTTTTCACATAACATTTGGCGCAAAACTTCACCTATTATATATAATAGGGGAGTATAACGATAGGAAATAAAGAGCCCCATAAACATCCAGATTCCAGATTAAGCTGCCTAAATACTGGGATACAAATTATATTTACCAAATATAAGAGAAAACATACATAAAGTTAACATAGTGTATATATATGTATTGACACTCTGCATACAACTACATGCTTATATGTGCACCCCAAACCAATTGTCTGTGAACCAATTTCAGGGAAGGAAGAAATGAACGAGCAATTGAGCATAGTTGATGTTTTTTCTGATGAAGTACTCTCACTTTAACTGTCATATCCACAACCACAATCAGGATAGACTTCATGCATAAGCAATCACTACCTTCATTTTTTTTATTTTTTGTTTTTTACTTACATGTTTCTTTTTGGGCTGTTTTGAAATATTTGTGATACCAAATTTGGTAAATACCTGATTTCCCCTCTGCAGTCACTAATAAAATGCATCAATTTTCTCCTTCTTAAATGCTGTGAATAATCTAAATGCAAGACCTAAAAAATGGACGACCTACAATATTTGCCATTTATTAAGTTGAGTTTTGTGGTTCCGTTGCACTTCTATCATTAAGATAGTTTGAGCATGTTTCCCCAAGAACAAAGGTGGAACAGGAAATATGTAGGGAAAATTATATAATGATGCATTGAAAATTTGCAATATGAACTGTAGCTTATCATTGGAATTTTCCACTAAAACTTGTAGCATATAGTTCTTTTCTCTGTTGAAAAGATATATTGTTGTAAGAGTGAATAGAGAGTTCTGTGTCAAGTATGTTGTGGGTGGGAGTGAAGATGACCGATAAAAAGAATCATTAAATTATTGGAGTAGCTCTATCCATTTAGAAGTTAAAATTGTTTGTTATTCATGTTTCAGGTGAAATATTTTGTGCTTATAATAAACGAGTATTCTATTTTTTTGGTGAACATTAAAAACCCAAGCTTATATGTGCGTTATTTTCTTATTTACTGTAAGATGTACACCAAGTCCAAGCAATTTGCTGAGGCTGAGATTCTATACAGAAAGGTTCTCCATGTGCAGGAATCATCAAAGGTTTATCATTTTCCACCTCTTTTTCATAGTCAGTTACACTTCATTATGAAAAGTGAAAACTATAGTCTGCCTAGTGAATAGAGAAAAGGTACATTGCTACCTGCTTATAAGAATAAAGAAATTGTAAAAAGTCTTAGGGGCGTTAAAACTGATGAGCCACTATCCCTTTATATTTTAGGGTATCTTTTTTCTTTTTCTATTTTTTTCTAATATTTGAGTTATGATAACTGTGTAATTTTCAACCCTAGTCTCATACTATAACTCAGATGAATTTCTTTATACTAAAGTATGACCAGTTCTGCGAGTCACCATTGTTATTTATCACTTTGAAAATAACAATGATGAAAGCAGGGGTGGAAAACACTGGATTCAGTTGTTGCCCGTGAACGACTTGCACTAGCCATGCAAAACGTAGGGAAGTTGAGGGAAGCAGAAGAGCTGTTACAAAGGTACATCAAAATTTATTAAGTACTATATGAGGAATAATTTCATGTTGTTCTGATGGAAGATTACCATGTCCTGTTCATGGAGCAGATGCCTTGATGATCGGAAAATCTTGCTTCCTGTGGAGCATATTCAGGTTATGGGGATTTTTATTTTATTTTTTATTATGTTAATGGTTTGTATTCTTGTCACAGTATGTATATACTTTTTATTGTGCCTCTTTCTATTCTTTGGAGTTTGGATGAGTTTTATATGTCTGAGAACATTTCGTAAGTGGTGGATAACTAGTTTTCTGCCTCTGATGTTCCCTACTTTCTTTCCCATTTTCGTTTTTAATCTCAAACCTTCATAGTTTTTGGAATCTAGATTTTTTTTAAAAAAAATTAATTTTCTTGTGAAGTGATGTTTTTCTTCCCTTCACCCTTTCTCAATAGGATAGAGTCTTAGTGGGATTATGTTTTCTGAAAATAGAATGCAGCAAATGAGCTTTTCCTTGCTAGAGTGAAGATACTCATCGCCCAGCAAACATTGAAGACCGACAGTTCTCAAGCTATGACTGAATTTGACAAAGCTCAAAATCTATTATGCAATTCTGTAAGGTTAGTGTAAATGAATTGTTTTATTTACCCATACTATCTCCTCTTCTATTTCTATAAATATTTTGCTTTCCCGAAACATGACTGGAGACATGAAGACATCATATCTGGGAAAAGATTTAGATAAAAAGCACTCAATTTATTTGAGATTTTAGTGCACTTTTTGTCTGAATACTTAATCTAATACATTTATTTGATGGCTATACATTGAACGGGGAATACTGAATCTATGAAATTTTACAATTTTGTCATTATAGAAAAAGAATCATAAAGTATTACGACAAAATATTTTTTGAAATTATTATTATTATTATTATTATTATTATTATTTTCAAAAGAAATTTAATGAATGTAAAGGTGATTTTTGCCGACTTAGAAATTGTATGTACCCATTAACCGTCTTTCCATTATTACTTCATAATTACGGATTTGAACACTTTCTTTAATTAATTGTACTAGAAATTCTGACCCACTTGATGGATTAAGTGAACTTATTTTAAGTTTAATTAGTATTACTCCCGGCCAACGGGAGGGAATGTGAAAAATATGAACAAAAACTTTGAATTTAACAAATAAAATAGGTCAATTTTATTATGTCACATCGATTACATTCCACAAGCTCCTCGATTTATTTTAAGCAATTATAATTCATAAGGAAGGTCTTGGCATCTATGGAAGCAAGGAATGAAAAGAATTTACATGAATACATCTATACATGGCATAACAACTGAGTAATGGACAATAGACCACTACCAATAATTTATATTCCAATTTAGTGCCCTAAAAATTATTATACCACAAACAATAGTCAATAGGACATAAAAAATGAAAATGAGTTCTATTGCCATACACTGGCAACTGAACTACATGAAATCACAGTAGAACATAGTAATTGATCATTGATATGGAGAATTAGAAATTTTACAAACATATAGATGTTATGAATAAAATCCAATTAAATTAGAAAAATTTAAGAAAACACTTTTGTAAATGAATCCATAGATAAATTGAAATTCAGAAATGATGATGCAAAGTGTATTCTTGAGTATACCATCATCACCAATTTCATAATGATTATATGGGATGTATGACTGCAGTTTACTCAACTTATCGCCGTATTCCAATTTATGTAATCTAGTTAATCTATATAATCAAAATGTATAAAATTCATTTAATGTAATCGCAATCCATTAAGTATTTGTTATGATTTGTTATCATATATTCTTTAACTATAATTTCAATTCATAAAGTATTTGTTAACATATTTGGTCGTATCCTTTATCATTAATAATTATTAAAATCAAATTACCTAATTTCCACTCAAATTTGGTTCTCTTAGAGTTTGAAAATGCATTATGTTTTTATATACTTCCTCCACGTTTTTGATAGTGAAAAAGGATTGACTTTTATTACTATTTATTATTCAATTTTGACTCATGTTTATACAACAATTATATAAGAAAAATCATAGTCAAATGGGAGCTCGTTGGATTTGTCTCATTTTGCAGTATTAAAATATCGAACTTTTAGAATTTTTACTTGTACACAACTTAAGTTACTTGTGTATTGTCGACGATTTCTACATAAGGCGGTAAGATGATATCTTGAGCATTTACATCTCCAGGACCCTTGACACAAATGGACGCGTTACAAGTTCCATAGAAATTACTTTTCAATATAATTTCTTTCGAATTTATTAAAATTCCATGGACCGATTCTTGAATACCCATTATAGTAGAATATTCATGGGGGATGTTCTTAGATTTTACACGTGTGATACATGTTCCTTCTATTTTGCCAAGCAAAACTCTTCGCATCGCAATGCCTATTATGTCGGCTTGGCCTTTCATAAGTGGAGACAGAATAAAGCGACCATAATAAAGACGTTTACTTTCTGTTCTTGATTCAACACACTTCTACAGTTACCGAACTCCTTCAAATTACACTAAATGAAAAATGGTCTTACCAAACTGGCGATAAGTCTTACTTTTGAATGGATATTCCACAGGGTGGCTCGAAAAGCTCTTGTTCGATCAGTGGAGAAGGAAGGAAAGAAGGAGCCTGTTGGTCCACCCATAAAAACTGTGAAAGATGCCCAGTCTGCAATGTTGATACTTGTTAGTATGCCATAACTCTCTATGGGCATATGAAAATATAATAATTTGTATGTGCTTCACTTTCATACTTAATATGAAACTGTTGTTTAAAAGTAAATGGAACTGGTTAACATTTCATCAAATTTTTACCCTGAAAATAATTCTGGAAATAATTCTATTGTGAAATACCAAACATCTTCTTAACAAAGAAAGAAAAAACTCCGTTCTCAATGTATGTTTCTGTGAGGTGACGTACTCTTTTTAATTCTGAACAGCTGGTGAGCTGAGTCCACATATGTGTGATGCAAATGACAATAGACAACTTCTATTCAGTATTTGTGAACCTTCTAGGATAAGTCTATATTATTTTAAATCACATGAATATTCTACGATAATTTGTTTCACTGGCTACATGAATGGATCACAAAGGACAAAACTCTGTGTTTTCGTGTCTTAGGTTCTTTAATTGGTGGCAAATTCTCAATTTTGTTGATGTGTGTAGGTGTTTTTTTATTTTTTTATTTTTATAAAAATCTTTAGCTTGTATTCCTTACAATTCATCGTAGTTTGATATTGTTGGATCTGGTTGTGCTTGTAGCTACAATCAATAAATGCCCTTGGTTCATTGGAGATTCTAAAGCTAGAGTTCGTCGACTCTAAGGTTGGTATTTATATTTATCATTGTATTTGTATGTATAGTTATGGTTTATTTTCTGTTAAAAAGCTAAAGACTTTCAAGTTTAGGGTTGAACTTTTTTGCTGGAATTGTTTTCCTTGTGAGCTTCAAGAGATACTTTCAAATTCAAATCATCTAGTTTCTTATTACGTATAGTTTATTATATACTATTTCTATTTTAAAAAGAAAAATAGTTTCCATGAGTAAATTATGATCTACAGTTTAGGAGGACGTTCACGTGAGTTTAGTGTTTTAAAGTTTAAATTTTCAGGGTGTGATCGTATTTTCCTAATTATTTTTTTAACACAATTCAAGTATTATTTTAGTTTACTAGTTACGAGAAACCCACATTAGCGTATCCTTGTTTGGGTAACATTTTGGTTGCTGAACTCAGTTGTAAACTGGCAGTAATAGGGTGCATCAGCCACCATTTCAAATAATTCAGGCTCTGAATTTTAGGGTAATATGCTGACATACACTCATGTCAGCTCCTTAGCTGCGAGCATTATAAAAAAGATTTGTTGATTATGAAATCTAATATATTAATTTAGATCAGTTATTAAATTTTTTATGTTTATTTATCATATTGTTATATCATGCTCATATGTTTCTTTAGTGAATTTGACTATACAACAATACATTACTAGGTAACTATTGTTAAAGGCATAACTCAAATAATTCAAAATTTCAAATAGATTTGGTTTAACCGAAGTGGCTAATCAGATTAATTGATCTCCAAAGTAAGTCCAAATAGAGAGTTCGGAGGAAATATTTTGTGTGGAAAAACTTAAGTGAGGCATCTAACATTCACTCTGGTTGGTTGGATAGATAATTGCATTAGGAATTTGAGATTATCAACACGATTGGAATGTTTTGGGGCTTTTGGGTGGGAATAATTAAATATTGGCATGCAATTTATATTAAATTACCTTTTATACCCTTTTAAATTACAAAATTGTTTTATTTTTAAAAAATTATAAAAGGGCTTACTCCAAATTTTATAAGTTTTTCATTTAAAATTATAAAAGGGGTTTCCCAAAATTACAATATTTATTTAAAATTTTGTTTTTAAATTTATTCATTTAAATGAATACTACTTAATAACTTAGATACACTAAATTAATATTTATTAATAATTACTCCCTCCGTCTCATTTAACTTGTCATGTTTCACTTTTGCACACAATCTAATACACTTTTTCAATTCTTAATATCTCAAAATATGTACAATAAAAAATTATACAAAATATATATTATAAAACTAAATGATCATACGATTCTAACAAGACCCAACTCGACTATTTTTTTCAAATACATACTTGCAATAAAATTGAGTTAAAGTTGAACAATGAACAGTGTAAAAAAGTCAAACAGGACGAGTGTAGTGGGACGGAGGGAGTATCATACAATAACTATTTTTCTATTTTTCAAATAAAAGATTATGTTTATATATTTTCTATTGTTTAGTAAAACGTCATACTTAACATATTTTTAATTTAAAATAAGGGCATTATTGTAAATTAGTTTGAATTGGAGATCTAAGATTTCCAACTCAACCAAATGCAGAAATGTGCAGAAATGTTAAAATGACAAAATAGAATATTCTGATAATCTTATATTCCGAGCAATCCACAACAATCTTAGATTCTTGGTAATAATGGTAATGTAACATCCATCTAACCAAACTGCCCCTGAAGTGAAATGTTGGTCATTAGTTGCACACAAGCGTATGCCTTAGAGGCAAGCAATTCCTGAAATTTGAATGATGTAAGGAACTAGAATATCAATCAAATAACATGGTAAGATGATACTTCATCTGTTTAGTTTATATTGGCACCTTTGATTTCCTCCCAATTGAATCAATCAAATAACATCGTAAGTTGATACTCGATCTGTTCAGTATATATTAGCATCTTTATTTTCCTCCCAACTGAATATGCAATCGAATGCATAATTTTAATGATTAATAACTCAAATTTTAAAAAGTCGATATACTTAGTCTACTTTATTAGACTAATCCAACAAGGCCCCATTTGATTATATTTTACATATATAACTGTGATAAAAAAAAATTATGTCAAAATTGAACAATAATAATAAAAATAAAGTCGAACAAGCCAATGTATATTGCACGGAGGGAGTAATATTTGGTACTCATTAGTTGCGAAGTTTTTGAAATTTCATTACAGTTTCATTAATGACCTAATTTAGTTGTTTCGAGCAGACCTTATTAAGCATAGTTTCGAACTTTTAATAATTTTCATGCACAAGCCTTTATATAGATGTTGAGCTGTTCAGGTTGTCAATTCTTAGACATAGATGGAAGATGGACCAAATAATATGCCCAATGTACATAAGAACTGAAAAGCCTTAAATATTCTCTTCAATAAACATCAGTACATCACCGTTGAGAAACTGTTTCTGCGTTCTGTATAGATAGATGGCTTTAGTTTCTATTGCCCATTTCATCAGCAGATTTATTTACTTAAATGAGAATGCTTCAGTTCTGCTGCTAACTTCTTGAGGTGGAATACCATTTTATCTACTGAAGATTAATACTGCTAATATCAATATTGAATTTCTGTTGCTCTGTTGTGGTACATTAATGTTTCCACTATTCTCAATCTAGCTCCAAGATGTGTATTTATGCTTCTTTTTTGAAAGCAGGAGACTATACCAGTTGAGGTTGATGCTGCTCTGCATGAATGTATCTCTTCGTATAAGGAGGTACATAGATTTAGATTGTGAGCAAATTAATATATCCTTTCGTATAGTTTCAATGGGGAATACCACAGAACCCTTTATGCGAGTAAAGATTGAGAAATCCCGATAGATTTAAATTCCTTCTGTTCTGTGCAGTTTGAAGCTGAACCTTCAATATCTCAGTCGTCCCGAATAAAATCCGAATACATGTCATGTTTAAAGCTCCTTCTCGACTTGAGGAGCAAAGGTATTGCAGTAAAAAAGGGTATGGAGAAACAAATAAAAGATGAAATTGAGCGCATAGAAGGTGGTGATCTATCAAGATCGAGAAAGGTCTGAGGACTGATTTGGGAGCAGGTCACTATGTTGGAGAAGAAAGGATGCTATACTATCTTTTGTTTCTGTTGCACTTCATAGTCTATATTGATTCAAGTCATGTTCGTTCGCTGTATTATTAAGATAAATATTGGCAATATTACATGGTATTTTACAGTTTGACTTTTTTTTGATAGCGAAATAAGAATTTACTATCAGAGCAGATTGCCCAATATATTTTTGTTGCCTAGAATTGAATTTTAGAGTTATAATTAATGGTTTAATTTCTTCTTCTTCTTTCTTTTTTTTTTTTTGTTTTTTTTTTAAAAAAAAATCTTAATTATAATGCTTTATTTCCTAGATGGGCCTATGCCCTAATGTTGAATTGTTAATCATTTAATGAACAGTACTGCAAGACAATTTAAATGATACTCCCACCGTCCAGGTTCTATTGTCTCATTTGGACTTTTTACCCTGTTGTAAGTTCAACTTAGCTTTTTGTTACAATTATATAAGAAAAATATAGTAGAGTGTGATTTTGTAAGATTTGTTTTTTCGCATAACTTAGCTTAGATTTGTTTTATAGAATTTTTACTTCTATACATTTTAAGATATTATTTGTTAAGCAAATCATTAGCTGCAAATGCATTGAATTACGTGTCCAATAATTTTGGGACAATACTAATGAGACGGAGGGAGTAGTATTTATAGAGATTCCAAGATTAATTGTGGTGGGAGCAGCTAAGTGGAATTGGAACCAATGGGAGGAGATTGTGTAATACCCCGAAAAAAATGGCTTAAATGGAGTGAAATAAGCTACTCATATCAACAAGATACCTTTCTTTCTTGGTAACCATTCAATAAGAACTTTAAAGTTAAGTGTACTTTCCTTGGGGTAATTATAGAATGGGTGACCTCCTGGGAAGTCTCTGAGGGTGTGCATGAAATTGTGTGTTTTATGCAATGGAAAAATATGTAAAGGGAGATGTATTTTATGTGATGCGAGATATGATTTTTGTGATGTTTGGACATGCATACTATTGTGCATACTTTTAAAGGGATTGTACTGTAATTAGATTGGGAACCAACCATATATACTTTCGGACATTCCTTATCTTACGATATTTCCAAAACCTTAGTTAACGGTGTCATTTACATCAAACTAAAGGAGAATGGCAGCAACAATCATTCTTCTCATTTCTGCCAACCATAGATCATTATCCCAAAATACAAAAACAATAAAAAAATAAAAAGGAAAAAGGAAAAAGAGGGTTTTACACTGTAAGCCGGCCCTTGTATTCTTTCAACTGGTCTACTTCTGCCATCTTTACATTACAAGTTTTTTACTTACCTACTATTGGATTTGAATCACTCGGCTTGGTTTCTTTGAAAAAGATATAATGCCCTTTCATTTAATACTATGATGAGAAGGGAAAGAAATGTTCAACGTTTGAAACATTGGTTGATGTTAGCATACTAGATGAGGCTGTATTTTTGTACAGTGATTCGGTTCCAAACCGTTAGGCAAGTCCATTTACAAGTTCACTACCGCAGGAAGCGGGAGTGACATCGAGCAAACCAATTTTAGAAGATCCCTCCATCAACAACCACGTTCCTATTGCAACCATGGAATATAATTTTCTAGATACACACAACACAGCATCAGCCCACCAAGTTAGAATTTGGAGGCCTGAATCGACAACAATCACATGACAAATGCGATAAATTTTCCAGCTCCACACTGAACTTCGAGGGGATATATGTATATTTATATATATATATATATATATATATTATGTAATAGAAAGTCCCCAACATAAATCTACTTTATGAAATGACATAAGGATGGAAAGAAATTTCTAATTCCGTGCAGCCTGCATCTGAGATGTGGCTATCATTTGGGCTGTAATGTATGCAAATGCAACTATGCATACTGAACTGCCGTGTGTTGGAGTGTATATTAGTCTGAGAGGCCGTACTCTGCAAAGTTTGGTTCAATGTGCACAAAATGACCTGGCAATGATCGTTTCGACAGAGCTTCCTGCCACAGGTCAAAGAACTCACCCATAATTTGATGGGATTTTTCCCATGATGAAAATGGGCAGATACTCCATCTGCAAAGAATAGCAGGCAAATCGACAAATTGCAGTGCATTATCAAATAATTTTGAATGTCAATCCCAATAGATTTTGTAGGCAACGAAAATGGAACATTATAACAATATATGGAAAATCCAAAATGTGGCATGTGTGTAATCGCAGTATCATACATAACAGCTCGCAACAATTCATACTAACCTAACAATTTCTTTGTTGGTATAGAGCAATAAATAGAGGAACATATAGAACCATTCATAAGATTCTAAAGAATTTAACCTCAGCGCATCAGTACAGTGCAGGGGGCTTTATTTTTTTTTTCTATAATGTTAACAAATCTACATGCTTCAAATATATAAATTCGGACACAACCATCCAGCCAATGTTAGTCAAGAGGAAAACTTTTCTTCTGATTGTGAAAGTAGAAAAGCCTTAAAGCATATAACATCGCTAGAATTATAAGCTTCAAGAAAGGAAGATCCAAAAAGGAAGTATAGACGGAGGAGAAAAATACAAGTCCCCGAAAAAAAAAGGCATGGTCAGAAAGAATAAGGTGAAGAATGACAAATTTACCATGTGCAATGAAAGGAGGTCATATATGTTTCCAACTAGGCCAATCGTAATAAAGCGCAAATCCATCATTGCAAAAACCTGTGACACATTCAGCTATCCCGCCTTTAAAATTTGGTGCCATGTGAACCAATGAATAGTATGAAAGCATGTCTGTTACTGACAATTTTTTATTTAATTTGATCAGTTGGAAAGAAAACAACCAATGCAAGAAATATATTAGCTGAAAGAATGCCATTGAAGGTTGAAGTACAGGCAACCCACAAGTAGATGCAAGAAATATGTGCTCTATTGCGTCTTACACAGGAAGCTGCACCCACACAGCGAGTTTCCTATTTGATGTCCTCGGTTTGGTTTCTTTGATTCCTGCCCATATTATGTTTATTTAGGAATTCAACATGGTAATGAAATTCCAAAATCTTGTAAGAATGGCAATTTCTATCTTCATAATTTTTTAAATCAGGGACAATGCAATTATTCCCAAACACAGTTTAAATCATTTTATCAAATTTTTAGAGGTCAGTATTCAAAATGTAGCATTTTATACCTGCAGAGATGGATGGTTCGAGACTGACCTTCACAGATGAGAATTTTCAATTCAAGCCGGTTCAACCTCTTATTCCTCTTCTTTTCTTGGTACACCTTTGTAGATAAAAATCTTCAATTCAAACCGGCCCAATTCAAAGATAGATGACAACATTTCTTTAAACCAAAGGAACAAGAAATGAAGAGGCAAGAAGAATGCATCCCCCAGTAATAATTCAATTGTTACACGGATAGGCCAAAGCCTAAGGGTAAAGGGTCTTGGAGCCACTACTATTGGCAATTGAAAAAGAGTAGATGCGCTAATCACAAAAATAAATGCACTAATCATAAGGTTCCTTGGACTTGAGTCAGGTATTAGAAAGGTTCACTTACATTCCAAGAAGGAACAGCCATACCTCTGCCCTTGTGATTGGCTCAATACCTGTAAGATGTACAAGGGAGTTAAGTTAAATAATTAATCAAGCATTTCTTTATACTATCTCCCCTGTTTGATCTTTAGGAATAGAATTACAAAAATTTAATATATAAATATAATGCTGGAATCCAATCATCGGCATTTCTCAGTTCTAATTACTTACCTACCAGCAAAGACTTGCTGACTTATATAGATTTTTTTATGAGAGACAACATATCTTGTGAATTGGTTGATATCTTCTCTTCAATACAGGCCTAGAGACCACCAATAGGAATACGAAAAGCCTTGAGCAACACATAAGAGTATCATGCTAGTGAATCATATTTGTTGGTAAACTTATTAAAGGTACTAAAAATCAAAACAAGTTGAAAACAATTTCAGAACACGTGTGCTTACAGATGTATATAGATGAAAACCATGCACCTATATTGCATCTTCATATGAATGCAGGGATACACAGTTAGGAAAACAAAATCATTAAAAAAAAAAATTACCGCCTTGAACTAAGTTGTTTAACGAGGTGTTCATATAAATCCATCCAGCCAAACACAAAACATCACAATTTACCTCGAGAGCTTTATGCACAGAGCTTGCTTCATCAAATTCCACAAATCCAAAACAAAACATTTGTTGCTTCAGTAAACACACAATGTGAGAGAGAGAAGTTATCGGCTGGAAGCAGAAGAATACAAAAAAATAAAAATAAAAAAATAAGTGCAACAAAATATCAGAAACATATCATGCAAAAGGTTCAAAGATACCAAGATATGGGATAATCAATAAAATATCATGCCTTCGCCCTCTTGGTTATTCTCATTATGAACAGACTCTGTCCCAGACACACAAACTGCAGAAGAGGCAAAAACTCCCAGCACTTCTCTTCAGATGCATCACCTGAAATAATGTTTGAAAAATGGTGAAATAAAGGGTAACCATCAGAAAACAGTCAAAACACTGTTATTAGGGCACATTTTACACCATGATCCTTGGCCTAAAGATTATAGTGAGCCACCTTATAACGGTTTTCACATAGTGTGCACACTGTAACTGTCATACCAAGGTGCAGATTATTAAGATAATAAATACAACAAATTTAGTATATTAAAATTTTCACAAAAATAAATAAAAACAAGTCTTACATAATAAATCTTTAAACTACTCAATAATATTCATCACAAGTTTTACAAGGATAACTATGAAATCCCCCACCACCTTATAGAATGCTTCAACATTAAACAGATATATATACAATATATATATATTTATATATATATATATATAAGAACTCAGATAAATAGAATCTACGGACACAATATAGCACAAAGTACAACCAAAAAATTAAAAAATTGAAAAATATCCATTCACAAATTATGAAAGAAAAACCCAGTACATACTCTTCTAGCTTATAGTAAAATAGGGTAAATGGAAAAATCATAAGACCGTTTCAAGAAAAAGAAAAATGAGCAAGTGTTGAAAGAGATTATAAATATAATAAATTGCAAGTTACAGTTTGAAATGGAAAAAAATTAAATATAAAAACGAGATAAAAGTGCCCAAGCGATAAACCAATGGCATAATGTCAACTACTTTAGAGCCCAAGCACCTCAAAGAGAAATTTGATTGTGATACAAATACAAACATTGGAACAGATCAATATAGCTTATCTACGTAAAAGAAATATAATAAAAGTCTTCCATCATTTTACTAAAATCCTAAAAATCACTTACAATAGAAGCATAAAACCATTTTGGAACTTCCTCTATTTTATGCATGACAAATCAGGATACAGGAGTATGGTTTTAGCTAGAATAACCTAAATATCAATAGCCATTCACCTAAAAGTTCTCAAAAAGGATAACACATTTTTCTGAAAAACCAGATCCACGACCAATAGAAGGCAAGCTCAGAATCATTTCTCCATAAAGGAGATTGAACACCAACACCTGAATGATAAAACTTACCAAGAGAAGTAGTCTTACCACCACTGACACTCACAGTAATGATAACAGTGGGTTTCCTAATAAAAACAACATATCAACAACATATAAGTGTTCAATTGATCATATAAACAGAAACATTTAGTAAACTCTTTTCTGACCTGAAACCGAGCTTCAATTCACTTCCCTTTACTGTTAATAAATATCAATCTCAAATTTATGCCGCCTTCTTAACAGCTTCTCGATCCATCTGCCGGAGCTGCTGTCTTCACCTTCCAGTGCCAGAAGAGGATCATGCAGATCCCCATTTGCAAACATTAAACCACTGGATATACTCTTTGATTTTCTTTGATGGGTTAGTGGCGGAATAGGAAGAGATTCTAATGTGGAAAATGGCCCAACTTCTGGAGAATAAGCTGCTGCATTCCAGTACACGGCCATCTCAAAACCTTCTGCTCCAGCTTCTTGATCATGTTGTTTGAGGCTATAGTAACTTTGTAAGGAGCTCATCGCTGAAGAGACCTTCAGCTCAGATGATTTTAATGTTAGCGATTGCAACAAGTTGATTTTATCGCAGTGCCTCCGACTGGGGTTGGGTGGCGTCTGTTCGGAACTGCTTGGCCTGACATTGACATCACAAAAAAGGGATTAAAATGCATTTAGTTTTTGACTAGGTATCTATCAATCATAGAGATTTTGCAGGGACAAAAGACAAGCCACACAATCGCAACAAATGTTATTACCGCATTTTGTATTCAATGAGTTCATATATATACCCAATTTTCAAACTGTAAAATCTCAACTGCACATAGCGTCAGAAAATAGGATTACTGATATGCAAACAATCAACTATAATATAGTCGAGACCAGTTCAATCAATTTGTCAGAATTATCTCCACATACGTGAAAGGATGCATTAATAAAAGGAAAATTTTCTACTGCTAAAGTTAAGAGGAAGAACCCACCGGATTCCGGTACGGAGCCGTCGAGAGTGTCACGTACGGTATCTTTGAGAAGGGTGTGATTCTGCCCCACCAATCAGGCCTTGAAAGACAATTATTTTAATAGCAAATAGGAAAGCGAGAGCCTTTGTTTTTCTATATACTATAAAGGAACTGACCAACCCTAACCCGAACCCCAACAGATCCTCAACTTCTGCTCTCACCATGGCTTCCGCACAATCTTCCATTCTTTTTGTTCCTCGGGCATCCACTATTCATGCCTCAAACGCCCCTCCTTTGAACCGTTGTTGCTTCTTGAAAAACATCATTAAACCCACAGATTTCTCAGCATCTATCGCGTTGCCCCGCCAACAGCAAGGTTGACTTTTTTCCAATTCTATCAATTCTTCTTCGCAAGTGTTCCATACTCCTTGAAATTGACTAGTTTTGGTGTAAGGGCATTTTCAGGTTTTGGATTTGGAGCTGAGAAGCTGCACAAGAAGGAATATCATTCACAGACCTTAGCTGTTCGGCATTTGACTGGATCCCTTACCTCAGCTGAGGGCCTTCGTTTTGCTATAGTCTGTGATGCTGCCCATTATACACTCTGACAATTTATTTGCTCTGTTTCTTTGGCATTTGATTTTATACACTTTGACAATTTATTTGCTCTGTTTCTTTGGATTTGATTTTATTATTTTAGGACGATTGTGTGCTGAATTTAATCATTTTTTAAATATATGCATTTTTTTAAAAAAATTTATACTATAATTGAAACAAAAAATGATTGATTGATTTTGCATATATTTTTTGTATTTTAAGGTGGTGGCGCGATTCAATGAGATTGTTACTAGGCCTCTTTTGGAGGGAGCTTTGGATACTTTCAAGAAATACTCGGTTAGAGAAGAAGATATAGATGTTAGTAACATGGTTGCCATTTCTGTTTTCATTTGATAACTTTGTTTTTGTGCTGATTTATTGTGAATACTAATCCTCTATATTTCACTTCTGCATATATTTCAATTTATTTTTTCAACCGTTAATATCTGATAATATATACGATAAAAAATTATATAACATATATATTTTAAAATTAAATGATCATACGATTCTTACAAAATCCATCTCAATTATTTTTTAAATATATACTTATAATAAAATTGGGTCAAAGTAAATAATGAATAATGTAAAAAAGTCCAACAGAACAAGAAAAAAATAAAACAGAACAAGGTAGCTGGGATGGAGGGAGTATAAATTAGTGACTGCTATTTCATCGTTTAGTACATTGACTATTGAATTGCATTTTGCCTCTCGCATTTTTTTTTTTTCTGAAGTATAAATATTGTTATTGTTATGTATGGTGTGAATATAATCTTCTTGTCAAACAATGCTAAATATTGCTTCAGATCAGTATTCAGAATCATTTTATGAATAGCACCTTTACAATTGCAAATCTGATTTGCATTTGTCTCCTCTAAAATACCAAATGTTTGGACGATGACTTTGTGTGCCTATAATATAGGTTCAGTTTTACCTTCCAATTTCATATTTATAGTATAGTCCAGATAACTTGGAATTTGAATTGATTTTTGGATACCAGGTCGTTTAATAGTATTTCTGCAATCATCATTTTATAATTAGGTGATATAGTTAATATATTTTTCCAAACTTGGTGAATTAGGAATGCTAAAGCACTGAATTTGTGTACCCCTTAACTACTGTATTGGAAACACTAAAAATATCTTCACCCACAACATGAATGATAGATAGTGTGTGCTTATGAAAATGGATATTGTAGACAGGGAAATGAATATATAAATTTTGTAACCATGTATCTTAGCTCTTTAGGATCATTTGCTATATACGATATTTGAAACATTGATCAGATGGTAAGCTTTGAGGAAATTTTGTATGCCATTGTTTTTCTTTTAGTAGTTATCAATTTTCCGAATAATTTTCATCATTTATATATGTGTCTTCTTTCTGTTTCATAAATTCTTATAGTACTATCTTTGTTTTGGTGCACTAGGTTGTATGGGTTCCCGGTTGCTTTGAAATTGGTCTAATTGCTGAGAAGCTTGGGAAATCAAAAAAATACCAAGCAGTATTGTGTATCGGAGCTGTGGTAAGTAGCTTGGTCAAAGTGGCCCCCCATTGTTGTTTTGATGTTCTCTTCCTCTATTATGCATTTTATTGTGTCCTTTATATTCCTTTTAAACTTGGATTATGCCGATTCTATTAAATTTGAGTCTTCAAGGGCATTTTTTTTTTTTGCTCTTGGGTGTTAACAAGCATGCATTTTCTTTTATCTCAATGAAATTTCTATGTTCTGTAACCTTATTAGATCAGAGGCGATACCACCCACTACGATGCTGTGGCTAATTCTTCTGCTTCAGGAGTGTTATCGGCAGGTTTAAATTCAGGTGAGGTGTTTCCTGAATTTTCTTTTATTATTATTTTTTTTAATTTATAATTTTGTTTAAACTGTTGATTTGCTTGATCAATATTGCATACTTAGTTTTAAGAAAGTGCATAAAAATTGAGTGTCATACTTACGATGGCTATCGAGTTTGGGCCAACTAGATACGAAAGCACTAGTGTAAAGGAAAAATCCTTACAATGAATGTACCTTAGAAATGTAAAATGATTAACCTGTGGAGCTGCAATACTCTTTCTTGAACTTATTTAAATGTTCTCAATATTTCTATGAGTTTCACATTTGACAGAATTATAATGCTCCATATCAGATATTAAGATATCCTTACTTTTCATTTTTTGACTCGAATTATTAACTCAAATGATGTATTTCTTGTGATCAAGCATTCTTTTGTTTTGACACACACACACACACCAGTGGCGAATTTAGAAATTTTTTTAAGTGGTGTCCCAAAAATAGTAGAAGCTACATTGAAATTAGGATAGTAGTTACAACACAAAAATATGAGAAAAACTTGATTGAACTGAATAATTGTGGTGTCACCATAAAAATTAAGTGGTGGCACCAAGCATAAATCTAGTTAAATATTTTATAAAAAAAACACCTTAAGATAGCAGTTTCATAAATTTAAGTGGTGTCTTGTGCTACCCCTATTCTCTACATAGATCCGCCTATGACACACAGTCACACACACACTATTTGAAATCACCGGAGTTACTTTTTGATGTAGGTTTTTGAGTAAAAAGAAGTTTTACTGACGATTTGGGATATGCAGGTGTCCCTTGCATATTTGGTGTTCTGACATGCGAAGACATGGATCAAGTAAGTGCTCAAAACAGAATTCTTTTTCTGGTTTGCAAATTACACACAATAATTTCTTTATTCTCAAATCAAATGTTTTGGTTTTTCATGCAAAGCTAGCCTCCTTGATCCCGACTTAGATGGAACATTCATATCAATAGAAACATACGGTTTTCTCCATTATAGTGGTGTGGGTAAAACACCTCTTGATGAAAGGTTTCTATGCGACAATGCAGGCTTTAAACCGAGCAGGTGGTAAAGCAGGAAACAAAGGTTCTGAAGCAGCCTTGACAGCCGTAAGTTAATACAATCACAAGTTTTATATATTCTTCTTGCTTGTAACTTCTTCCACCTCATTCCGCTGTCACCAATCTTCCAATTCTGTTATCTAGTCAATAGTTGAGTCTTCTTTCTTCGATACAATACTAGTCAAAACTGGAGCCCCAATTGATGACTCCATTCAAATACTTGGTTAAATATCATTCGATGAAATAATTACATCTTTGTTAATGGAGCAGATGTGAATTTCTCGAGCCAAATGAAGTGTGAAACAAGTGATAATTTTATTTTTCATATTTCTGAATGAAATGGATGTTCAGATCATATAAAAAGGTTTTATTGCATCTTGATTTTTAATTCAAATGCAACCTCGCTTTAGATTTGGTTAGTTTGAACTTTGAAACTCGTTGTATACTGATCAACTTTTTGTACACGCATGATATAATTGTGGAAGTTTCTTCTCTTCATTATTTTAATGGATTTTTGTTTGCTTTTGATTCCCTGTTTCCTTGGGCAGATTGAGGTAGCTTCTTTGCTTGAGCATCACCTGAAGGTTTGATTTGGCTTTGGGCTTTGCACGCATTTTCGCAGTACAATTTTCATGGGAGTTGCTTCAATGACTTTGAAACTGCATACCTCTTAACCCCTTGGCTAAAATTAATTGTTACTAGTTCTCAATGTTAATCTTGATCTGTTTTTCTCTGAATAAGGCATTTTTATTATTGAACTAGTTCTCAAAATGTTGTGTGAATTTGCACGGTGACAAGGGATCATCATTTTATTATTTATTGTAATAAACGAGGAAATTTAGTTTTCTCGTGTGAGAGTGAAAAAATGGTTTTGCTAAACCACTGGGTTGAGAGAAATTCAAAGTCTTCATATGAATTTGAATTGGTGCCTTGTTGTATACCTTTTTCAATGCATGTGAGCAAGTTGAAACTCATTTTGGTGATCTGTTTTTGAGCCAAATAGTCAGATTCCAAAAGATTTTTTTGTTGTAGTTGTAGATACGATCTTCACCATCATTGATCGCTGGATGTGATTTAGATGGCAAACTGTTTTATTTAACATGCAACTTTTCCATCTTACTGTTACTTCTAAAAACGAATTTGAGAGGGAATTTTAGTTTGTCATCTTCGGTCCTGATGTTGATGATGTGGCTTTTGAGGAGATGGTAGAAAATGATATAAAGAAATATGTGCATCTTAAACTTGGGGTGAAAGAAGTCGTCAAGTGATTCAAGGCATTTCCTCGGTATGACTATTGCCTGCATATCTAATATATATATATGCCAAACTGTTTTTTGCTACAGTTGTTGAGCACTTGAAATTTCTGTTTTGCCCTCTTCCCTGCCATGTGTCGCTGCTTGGTTGGTTGGTATCGGATCATGTCCACCCCTTTCATACCCCAGCCCGACCCACTTCCTTCTTCTATGTTTCCCCAAATTGACATTTTGCCCTACCCCTCCATCCTCCGTCGATCTCTGCTTACACTCTCCGTTTAGCAACACCTTGTTTGTCCCTCCCTCTTTGTGAGTCCCCATCTCTGTCGCCGGCTTCACCCTAGCGCCGCTGCCATCCCTGCGGCGCCCCACGACTGCTCACGCCGCTGGCCCTACCCTTGCTCCGCTCGTCGTTCCTTCCCCACCGCTATCCCTCTGCCTTGTTTCCGCGCCACCACGCCTCGCGACTCCTTTCACCGTTCGACGCCCTTGTAGTCACAATCGAGGCCGTCTCATCCGGCCCCGCCCCGCCCCTCTCTCCCTGCTCGCTCTACGGGTGCTCCACCGCTGCCGTCAACCCTCTCTCTTGCCGCTTCCCCTGCCTCGCTCCAGCCCACAACGGCGCTGCTCATCTCCGTCTCCGCTGCCAGTGCTACGGTTGGGGATTTTGTGAGTTTTCTTTCCTTTTTTCTATGACCCTAGGGCTGCTCAAATTCCTTATTTGCTTAATACTTGTCGCAAATAGTAGGTTGGATTAACTGGGGAATTTTTTAACTAATTATTGATTCTATACTGAATTTTTTTGACGAATGAATTTATACTGAATTGGGCATTGCGATTGGTACAATGGTTTATTCAAACCAGACAACACTCAATGATGTATTTTATGGGCAGATGCATGAATTAGTTTGAAAATTTTAACTAAAAAATGTCAGTGATATTTTTAGCAAGCAACGAACCTGTTGTTGCCTCACATGAGTCTATTTTTATAATGCAAAGTAGGCCACGTGATTTTTAGCTTGGAACGAACGTTTGTTATTTTCTTGCTATTGCTTGGATTTTATATTATCATTAAATATGTGGACTCTAGACTCTTTCGATGTTATGCCTAAGAGCCTAAGAAATGTAATTATTTTACAATTACTGTATTTTGGTGAGAGCAAATTATAAGATTGATTGATTGAATACACCCGCCGACTCTCTGTACTTTTTGGTCGGTTACTGCGCTCCTCACTCCCCAATACCCCAAATCACTATTGTCCAAGTCTAACAATTGAAATTAGATTTTGAACTTTGATTCTGTATGTCACAAGGTCTGTTTATAACCAAACAGATTGTAAAACACTGACAAATGTGCAATTTCAGTGCGTGTTCTCTCTATGATCCAAATTAATCATTTTTGTGCAGTTTCTTGTCATCTGAGCATCTGTAGTGAATGCATTTTGTCATCTCTGTTCATTTAGATGGTTTACTACCGTGGAAGTAGAAAATTTTTAATTCTTGAGTGTTCTTGTCATTAGATCCGGAAAAAAATGAATTTGAAGTATGTTTCTGTTTTGTTGTTCTTCTATGTTTTATTTGTTGGGACTTTTTCTTTGACACTTTTTAATTTTAGTTCTTAAACTGATGTGATATTACTGTAACACCCGAGAAAACAAATTCAAATTGTTTTGAACTACGTCATGACTTGATCCCTTCACAGGGTACGTAGGCAGCTTGGAACTAATTTCTAAGTTCAGTCACAAAATAACACAAAATAAATCACAAAATAAATCATAAAATAAAATCACAAATAAATCACGAGATAAATCACAAGATCGATCGCAAGGACGATAGGAGGAGTTGGAACCAATTTAGACTAGACTAATTAGGACACGAAAATGTTACGAGCGATAAGCCGAACTCGTAACAAGTTTAAGGTAAAGATTCCGAACCGGAGACGACCCAAGTAATCGAGCTAACACGTAGAGGGTAGAAAACCGATAGAGGAAAGCAAGGAAAGACCCGACAGAACACGCGGACCGCCGAACCGGCCGGTCCGGCCGGCCCGCGCCCGCCGCACGCCGCCGCGCGGCCACCGCGCGGACGGAGGCGTCGCGACTCCAAGCTGGTCGCGCGTGCTCTGCGCGAGCAAAAGCTTAGGTGCGCGTCACCAGCGCGCCAGAGGTGCTGAAGGTGTAAACTTTCCTTCCATGGCGATTTTCTTGTCAAAAATCCGACCTCAATCGGTGGCAAGTCGATCCCAACAATTGGGAAGGGCATAAGAACAGATTTGGGCGCCCCCAACCCATAGTTTTCAGAAAACAAAACCCTAAACACTCCCAAACTTCCTTTCCAAGTCAAAACCCCTCCGAATCGACTTTCCGGCGAGTATTCCGGCGATGCAAGGCGAAAGGAACCAAGCCCTGCCCTCTAGACTCTTGGTAAGCCATTGTACAAAGTTTTAGTTCGTCCATATATCTCAGAAACTCGGATTCTAACCCTTTTCCCTTACTACGATTTTACGTCGGAAAACGAACAAAAAGCGATCGGAGAAGTTGGCCGTTCGTCGTGACCCTAGGACGTCCGGAAACCCAATCCAGCAACCCTATTCTCTAACTAAGTAAGTTAAGACCTTACTCACAAGTTTTTGTGGTTTATTGTTGTTTAAAACTCGAGATCTATACCCGTAATAAAAACCGATTTTCAAAAACCATATTTTCGTCCAATTTCAAAAACTCGCCTAAAACCCGACCTTCGGGAATCCAAACCGAAAACTTTTCAACATGGATTTTGTTCCTAAGACTTTAATCTATGTTGTGCCCAAATTTCAGCCATTGACATTAGGATTTGCTATCCCAAATCTTGCCGTAAACTTTCTGTGACAAACCGAACATTTGAAACCCTTGACAGATTTCATTACTCGACTTGATGCATGTTTTTCACCCATTTTTCGAATGATTTAACTTTGCATTTCTAAACAAAAGTTGTAGATAAATGGGTCTAGATTATGCATATAAAATGTCATGGATTTTGGAGTTCATTTGATATGTCAAACGACCGAATTTCAGAACCTGTTTTAAGCAACCTTCTGAGTCCGCGCGTGTACAGCGTGTTGTGGTCAATTTTTGAATACCTAAAATTCATTATTCCTAATTTCTTAAAACATGAAAGTTGTTCATTAATGTGTTGTGTATCTCCTGTACAAATTTTGGATCAATTGGCTTTAAAATGAATTTTTAATCGGCGTCGCACGAACCTGTGATGAAATCAGTTTTTTGAGACAGAAATTATCCTTTGTAAAGAACTCAAATTTTGACTCACTTCGAAACCTTATTTCCAAAAACTTAAAACATGAAAGTTGTTCGTGTGTGTGTTTTTGAACTACTGTGTAAATTTCAAAATTTTTGGTGTAAAAATGAATTTTTAATCAAGAAAGGCGTAAACTGCGTCAAACCGGATTTTTCGAACTTGAGAAAACTCGAACTATGAAACACGATATCGAATATTTTGATCACTTGAAAATACAAACTTTCGAAAAATCCCGTGCACCAGGCTGAGCCGATCTTCATGCTAATCATTATCTTTGAGACTGCCTCGTTAGTGGTCTCCTTACTATCAGAGATTGCCTCGTTAGTGATCTCGCGCGCTGTGTTTTGGATCGCCTCGTTAGTGGTCCTACTATCTTTTGAGACTGCCTCGTTAGTGGTCTCCCATTGTTGTGGACTGCCTCGTTAGTGGTCCTATGTTGAGATTGCCTCGTTAGTGATCTCTCGGTATGGTGTCCTCTTCTTAGTTTGCGGGATAAATTATAAAAGACTTGTGTGAGTGCTAATTACGCTTAAATCTTATTTACCATGTTTTTAAATTTCGCATTTAAATTATGTCATTAAATTGTGCTTTTAAATTTCGCTTTTAAATTAAGTCTTTAAATTTATGCATTATCGTCTTGGATAAATTAATCATGTCTTTCCGCTGCGAATAAAATATGGATTTTTTTTTTTAAAGTAATGCATGACAAGTGAATCTTTGGATTTAAACACATGTAACCCCTTAAATTGTTAGTTAGGGATTAACTTACTCGGTATATTTTTATACTGATAAACCGTTGTCATTTTTCTTTTACAGAGTATGTCGAGTGACGCATTGCATTTGCACTTGGGGGAAACCATTATGGACATTTTAAATTCTGCATCGTACTATTTTTACCGGGTCTGTTAAACTCGAGGATTTGGCCATGTTGGCCGTGATTTACTTTCCGCTGCATTTACTCTATTTATTTTCGCTCATGATGATTACTATTATCGTATTTTGAATTTAAGTATTATAAATTTCCGGACTAAACCTTGAATTGTTTTAACTCTTTTACATACCCACAAGCCTTGCATTTTCTTAGTGAGCTCGGGAAGCCGTGTCTTGCTAGGGAGATGTGGCGGTGACATCCCGGCTTGGGTTATCAAATCCGGGGTGTTACAAGTTGGTATCAGAGTCCGGAAATTTTTAAGCTACTACTATTATTTTAAACCATTATTTTTAAAACCCAAGTAATATTTTAAATTATTTATTTTGACTACTAGTATTATTTTAGCCCAAAAGCTTATTTTTACATGGCCCAAAATCTTAGCCGAAGGAAATATTAAATTTTTGGCCCACTATAGCGGCCCAACTCTTATTCTTACCCATGAAGTAAATTTATTTTAAATACATGGATATAGTGCATTTTTAAAATGGGAGAAAGGGGGATTTGCACTTGCATATTGCATAAGCATACCTCACATAGTTTTAAATTCCTGCACATCTTAACCTTGCTTGAAAAATGTCTAACTCTAACCTCCCTTGTTGACATTAGATGGCCGAGCCCAACGCGAACATGACCAATCTGATGATGAAACTGACCAACGCATACCTCGAGTCCCAACAACATATCAATCACTTCAAGGCTCGAGTGGGGCATCTAGAGAGTAACGTGGACTATCTGAGACATCTTAGGGAAGCTGACCATCAGGAAATAACCCAACTCAAGGACCAAGTCGCCGAACTCCAAACCCAAGTGGTCACACTCCAAAACAAGGATAACGAACTGATGATGCAAATAGGACACTTAGGAGCTGAGCTGCTGGGCCTAGAGGCTGACATATTCCCTCCGAGCCCGAGCCCGGTGGGGACACCCATTCCCATAGACGTATCCAGCGACGAGGACGATCCCATCAAGGATGTACCTGTCTAGTCACTCTAGACTTAGAGATCCATACTGATGCACCATTACGATTTCCGTTCGAGTGCTTGTAACCCCAAATTATTTCTTGATAATAAAAATACAAGCCTATTTAAATTTATTCCATACATTTTATTTAATTCTTTAACTACCATGATCAAAGAGGGGAACATACAACCCTAGACCAAAAAAAAAAAAAAAACCGAACAGATTACTGAACTAAAAAAATAAATAAACAAATAAATAAATAAATAAATAAATAAGTAAATAAAAACAAAAATAAAAATAGAAATAAATAAATAAATAAATTTTACCTAAGTTCCAGCAACCTCTACAAACAAACCCCAATAAATTGATACCTATTAAACGACTAATCTTCATTCAATAAAATTTTCCCCTTACAAGCAGCTATATATTTAACATATAAACTCTACCCCGTATATCTTATCACACTAGTTTATCTAAGTTCCTTGAAGCGGTTTAGTCGAGCAACGACGCAAGTATTGTTGGGCAACCCACACACATGTAGATACGATAGGAAGATAACAGTAAATCCAGAGCATCTCAAACCATAAAATAGACAGAACAATTAAACCATGATTCTAAAACAGCAGTAAACAACTAACACATGTCAAACACATAACTAAGCAATAACATAACGAAAATATAAATCACAAATCCCAGACAACAACAACGTCATCATAAGGAGGAAACTAAACAAAGTACGTCTAATGCAGAACCTAAACGAAACCGCAAATATGAAAGAAGAACATCACTGATCGGGAGGCGGGAACTGCCGATGCATGTAGTCGTCCATCTGCCGCACATAGGCATACATGTCGGACATGGTGGCCTGCTGCTGAGCCTGCCTCGTAGCGAACGAGTCCATACGGGTCTGGTAGAAGTCCAATCTAGCGTCGATGGCGTCATAACGAGCCTGCCCAGCTGCGAACCCGGCATCCATACCGACCCGCATCTCCTGCATCATCTGCAGCATCTGAGCCATCTCCTGCCCCTGAGGTGTCACTGCAGGAGGTGGAACTACTGGAGGAGGGGGTGGCTGCTCCGGTGGTACAACAAGGATCAGGCCGCCGTCATCAGGCTGCGGGCGAAGTACAGCACGGGGAGCCCCACGACGTAAGGCGCTACGCCGGGCAGCGTAAGTCGGGATACGGTAGCAATTGCCCGCCACTAAATCGTACGGATCCGTCTCCGGTGTCGTGCGGATTCCCTGCGCCGCGCACAATCCACAGATGAGGTGAACATGGGTAATCACCCTACTCCCTCGTCCTCTCCGCATACCCCGCAAGTTGTCCTCGATACAAGCTCCTACATTCACCCTACCGTCTCGTGCGATAAAGCAGATGGTCTCGTAGACGTGATCCGGGACAATGTGGCTCCGGGTGATCGGCCGGACGCGCCCTAACCATAGCTGAGCAAGCTCTCGCCAAGGGGAGTCCATCGTCGTCAAACGCAGCTCATGACCGTGCTCGAGCTGAGGAGGCACTATGGTGCATAAGGTATCCCACGCAGGAGTAAGAACACGTCCCTCAGGCTGTGGGCGAAATGCGCCATCGTCAGGCAAGCCAAAATAGACATTGATCGCCCGAGCACTGAAGTCGAGATAGCGACCACGAACCCATACCCGAGATAGGTCGTCACCCTCCCCGAGACCGCCAATGTTGGCGATAACCTCCATAGCCAGATAACCGGAGGCAACGCCCTCGGGATGACGTGCAAGACCGGTCCACTGCAAATACTCCAAGACTGCACCGACCCTGTCATCGCCCAGATGATGAGGATATATGCATCTCTCAGGGACGTAAGCCCTGTTTCGACGAAGCTCGTCGAAATAAAAGTCCTGGGCAGCCCTCGTCCTAAATCGGAACCTGTCGTGCCGGTGAGGACGCACCTCGTCCGGGAGACCCCTGAGTCGCGGGCCCCGCTGCTCCTCGTCCTCCTCTGACTCGCTCTCATCGAAGTCAGGCATCGCCGGAGCGGCATGGCTGGGGCCAGCCTCATCAGTAACTCGTCTCCTAGTCCTCGGAGGACACATGAGAGACGCCAAAACGACCCACAAAAAGAGCAACATCCTGCGAATCATCCAATACCAATCATAAGACTAAATTCCACACACAACTCAAGCAGGAATACGTAAGGGACATCAATATAAACTTCCAATGTGACTACGCCATAAGAACATCAAACCCTACTGTTCACTAAGACAAACCAGAAGGTAATCTGGGCAAAGGATATGCTCAAACTAATTCCCAAAGCCTTTGAGGCATTTCGTCGAGCACGTTATGTGCGCAATAAACCAAAACCTAAGTTATTAACAAACACAAGGAAGATTGCCCACAGAATGAAACAATCACTCTAATAACAACACAGCATTTCCTTACAGCACCAAACAACAAGGGAACGAACTAATAATCACACCCCAATAACAACCAAACATCAAAAAAACTTCATAGCCTTTCTAAGGATTCAAATCCAACAAGAATTTGCCAAAAACATAAACACATTATGACATAAATACAAGCAAGGCAACAAGAGTAACATCAATTATCACATATGGTTGCTAATTTGCACTAATCAAGCCTAAAAATAACAAACCCCCAATTTTTGTACATAAACCCTAATTCCTAAATCACTTCACAAATCAAGCCATTCAAAGCATAAAAATTGAAATTAGAAGTGGGTTTAGTAGATTCATACCTTGATGAGTGAAATTGAAGTCGAAATCAAGCAAACATGAAGGTAACTCGCCGGATTTAGAGAGAATTGGGGGTGTGGTCTCGAATGGGAAATGGGGGAAGTGGCTCGCGCGGAGCGCGAGCCCCATTTCTTCGAACAGGTGCGGCCGCGCGCTCGCCGCGCGCTATAGTGCATTACCGCGCGGCCACCGCGCGGGACCCGGAGGGAGTTTTATTTTTTTTTCCTGTTTTGCTTAATCTCTTTTGCTATACACCCCTCACTGAACCCGAGCATACATTGACAGTGAGATACAACGACATGGGGCATCACCTGACATTATTCCTGACAAGGACAGCAGAATTGCCTCACGTCTTCTTTTCGCAAGACTACAGAAAACCCTCGGGACGTAAATACATAGGGACCGTAAGGAATCCCGTAGAGAGTGGGAAACCGCTTATTGACTAGCGTCCCCACCACAGTTTGCTCGTGTTCACGACGTATTCCACGTCTCCCAATTGAAGAAGTATGTGCACGATCCGACCCATGTACTCCAACCGGAAGAAGTTGAATTTGAGGATGACCTAAGTTATGAGGAAGTTCCGGTGCGGATACTTGACACAAAGGAGAGAGTAACGAGGAATAAGACCGTGAGAATGGTCAAGGTCCTTTGGTCCAACCACGAGACGGAGACGACAACGTGGGAGTTGGAGGCCGACATGAAACAACGTTACCCTACCCTCTTCCAAGATGAACCGGCCATAGTTATGGGGACATAACTGTATTCTTAAGGGGGGGAGGATGTAACACCCGAGAAAAACAAATTCAAATTGTTTTGAACTACGTCATGACTTGATCCCTTCACAGGGTACGTAGGCAACTTGGAACTAATTTCTAAGTTCAGTCACAAAATAACTCACAAAATAAATCACAAAATAAATCATAAAATAAAATCACAAATAAATCACGAGATAAATCACAAGATCGATCACAAGGACGATAGGAGGAGTTGGAACCAATTTAGACTAGACTAATTAGGATACGGAAATGTTACGAGCGATAAGCCGAACTCGTAACAAGTTTAAGGTAAAGACTCCGAACCGGAGACGATCCAAGGAATCGAGCTAACACGTAGAGGGTAGAAAACCGATAGAGGAAAGCAAGGAAAGAACCGATAGAACACGCGGACCGCCGAACCGGCCGGTCCGGCCGGCCCGCGCCCGCCGCGCGGCCACCGCGTGGACGGAGGCGTCGCGACTCCAGGCTGGTTGCGCGTGCTCCGCGCGGGCAAAAGCTTAGGTGCGCGTCACCAGCGCGCCAGAGGTGCTGAAGGTGTAAACTTTCCTTCCATGGCGATTTTCTTGCCAAAAATCCGACCTCAATCGGTGGCAAGTCGATCCCAACAATTGGGAAGGGCATAAGAACAGATTTGGGCGCTCCCAACCCATAGTTTTCAGAAAACAAAACCCTAAACACTCCCAAACTTCCTCTCCAAGTCAAAACCCCTCCGAATCGACTTTCCGGCGAGTATTCCGGCGACGACAAGGCGAAAGGAACCAAGCCCTGCCCTCTAGACTCTTGGTAAGCCATTGTACAAAGTTTTAGTTCGTCCATATATCTCAGAAACTCGGATTCTAACCCTTTTCCCTTACTACGATTTCACGTCGGAAAACTAACAAAAAGCGATCGGAGAAGTTGGCCGTTCGTCGTGACCCTAGGACGTCCGGAAACCCAATCCAGCGACCCTATTCTCTAACTAAGTAAGTTAAGACCTTACTCACAAGTTTTTGTGGTTTATTGTTGTTTAAAACTCGAGATCTATACCCGTAATAAAAACCGATTTTCAAAAACCCTATTTTCGTCCAATTTCAAAAACTCGCCTAAAACTCGACCTTCGGGAATCCAAACCGAAAACTTTTCAACATGGATTTTGTTCCTAAGACTTTAATCTATGTTGTGCTCAAATTTCAGCCATTGACATTAGGATTTGCTATCCCAAATCTCGCCGTAAACTTTCTGTGACAAACCGAACATTTGAAACCCTTGACAGATTTCATTACTCGACTTGATGCATGTTTTTCACCCATTTTTCGAATGATTTAACTTTGCATTTCTAAACAAAAGTTGTAGATAAATGGGTCTAGATTATGCATATAAAATTTCATGGATTTTGGAGTTCATTTGATATGTCAAACGACCGAATTTCAGAACCTGTTTTAAGCAACCTTTTGAGTCCGCGCGTGTACAGCGTGTTGTGGTCGATTTTTGAATACCTAAAATTCATTATTCCTAATTTCTTAAAACATGAAAGTTGTTTATTAATGTATTTTGTATCTCCTGTAAAAATTTCGGATTAATTGGCTTTGAAATTAATTTTTAATCGGCGTCGCACGAACCTGTGACGAAATCAGTTTTTGAGACAGAAATTATCCTTTGTAAAGAACTCAAATTTTGACTCACTTCGAAACCTTATTTCCAAAAACTTAAAACATGAAAGTTGTTCGTGTGTGTGTGTTTGAGCTACTGTGTAAATTTCAGAATTTTTGGTGTAAAAATGAATTTTTAATCAAGAAAGGCGTAAACTGCGTCAAACCGGATTTTTCGAACTTGAGAAAACTCGAACTATGAAACACGATATCGAATATTTTGATCACTTGAAAATACGAACTTTCGAAAAATCCCGTGCACTAGGCTGAGCTGATCTTCATGCTAATCATTATCTTTGAGACTGCCTCGTTAGTGGTCTCCTTACTATCTGAGATTGCCTCGTTAGTGATCTCGCGCGCTGTGTTTTGGATCGCCTCGTTAGTGGTCCTACTATCTTTTGAGACTGCCTCGTTAGTGGTCTCCCATGTTGTGGACTGCCTCGTTAGTGGTCCTATGTTGAGATTGCCTCGTTAGTGATCTCCCGGTATGGTGTCCTCTTCTTAGTTTGCGGGATAAATTATAAAAGACTTCTGTGAGTGCTAATTACGCTTAAATCTTATTTACCATATTTTTAAATTTCGCATTTAAATTATGTCATTAAATTGTGCTTTTAAATTTTGCTTTTAAATTAAGTCTTTAAATTTATGCATTATCGTTTTGGATAAATTAATCATGTCTTTCCGCTGCGAATAAAATATGGATTTTTTTTAAAGTAATGTATGACAAGTGAATCTTTGGATTTAAACACATGTAACCCCTTAAATTGTTAGTTAGGGATTAACTTACTCGGTATATTTTTATACTGATAAACCGTTGTCATTTTTCTTTTACAGAGTATGTCGAGTGACGCATTGCATTTGCACTTGGGGGAAACCATTATGGACATTTATCGTACTGTTTTTACCGGGTCTGTTAAACCCGATGATTTGGCCATGTTGGCCGTGATTTACTTTGCGCTGCATTTACTCTATTTATTTTCGCACATGACGATTACTATTATCGTATTTTGAATTTAAGTATTATAAATTTCCGGACTAAACCTGAATTGTTTTAAATCTTTTACATACCCACAAGCCTTGCATTTCCTTAGTGTGCTCGGGAAGCCGTGTCTTGCTAGAGAGATGTGGCGGTGACATCCCGGCCTGGGTTATCAAATCCGGGGTGTTACAATTACATTCCCTGTCAAGGTATCCATTTTCATGGTCTATATTTATTACTGGCTTTGTGACAAATTTGCATTCACTTTGTGCTTACTTCTGAAGATCAATTCATCTGGTTGTTCCATTCATATAATCATATATTAATTTGACTAAACAGCCATCTGGTTGATCAATTCACCTTTGGAATAAAAAAAATGGAGAAGTTGTTCCATTCATATATTAAACAACAACGGTAAATAAACAACCATTAATTTGACTTGATGTTCAATCCAAATCTTGGAAATCTTCTTTTGGTTGCAGAACTGAAGGGGAATATGAATCACAAGCCTCACTTGTTGGCACCTTATAATCATACAGTTGCAAGAATTTTGGTGCAATACGCCTCAACTATAAGCTACTATGAGTTTGTGTAGCATGAAGTTTCATATGTTATTATTTTTTAATATTGAATATATTGTTCCAAAGAGCACATTGCCTTCGCGGTAGCTTCATCAGTAATATGAATTCATAATATCTTGATCCATGACCAAGCAGGTTTGCATTTACAGGCTTATATATCACATCTGTGCAAGTTGTTTACCTGGATTTGTTTTAGATGTGATGGCTTAATTGAGGTAATACTATTTCGCTTGCTCATATTTAGATTAAGGTCAACCTAATTAAGAATGCAATCAGCTAGCACATTCTATATCTGCTTTGATTCAAACCTATTAAGTACTACTCTTTATCTAGGGATTCGAAGTAATGGAGCTTATTGTTGATGTGAAATGATGCGTACAGATGTGGGAGATGTGATTCCATCATTACTCGAAAGCTATTTGACTGTTTTGAGCTTTTGCAATTGGTTTATGCTTTATTTTAATATATTACACACTTTTCCTACATATTAGTTATAATACTATGACACACTTCAACACATATGTTCCTCACCGTCGCGCACAGCATAGCACGCGACAGCAAGATTCCTAGTATATATATATATATCTAATATATATATATATATGTGGGTTTGGTAATGACCAGTTACTATTCCTATTCAACAAATTTACATTGCTGCCATCGCCAATTTATTTTATTTCTCATTCTACTCTACGATTCTGCCCTTTCTCTTTCCTGCAGCCCTAATTTGTCGATTGCCCTAATTAGTGCAAAAGCGATTGCCCTAATTAGTGCAAAAGCGGAGCCACCCTAAGCCTAACGCCAATATTTGCCCTAATCGACCGCTGCCGTCTCCGATCAGGCCACCCGCACCACTGTCGGCCGCCGTGCACGCTCCCCCTCGTCCGCCGTACGCGGTAACGCCGTATCGCAAATCGACGCTTCAAGGAAGGCTGCCTCTGTGTCCAGCGTTTACCGGCCAAGGTTAATTTTGTTTTCCGGGGCTCCGCAACCTTCTGATTTTCTTTTTAATAGAAGTTAAAAATTTAGGTTTTTGGTAGCTTGTTACAATTTATTGCGGGATTGGTGCCTGAATTCCGACTGTTCCAATTCCTTGAGTTGATGAGTTCATGGTGGATTGATGAATTTGTGCCCTCTATTTCCACTCGCACTTTGAACACTGTTTGCATCAATTTCTTGATGCTTAGATTAATGTTGTGTTGCATGTATGCTCTGCTTTGTAGGAAATACGTTTTCTGCCCCTATTTCTTTGTATTCCGTAGACAAGTGCTCCTGGGATTTTTTAATTTGTGCTCGGAATTGGAAATTTAGAAATTACAATCGGATATGTCAGGGGTTTCATGACCTTCAACATTGCTTTCATCTATTGATTTAATGTGTGTTTAATTATTGTCTCTTTATCATGTTCCATGCTTCAGTTTGCCCTCCCAACTACAGGGTGGCAATGGGTCATGCTTGCTGTTGTTTTTCCCAACCATTGCCACTGCTATTTAGTAACCCAATTCAGTATTTAAAGTTAAATTTCTTAATTAAGCCCCAACAATGACAGGAAAAATGCCTTCTCTCTAAACTAATTTTTGGATCAACTGTGAAACTTATTGAAATATTCGTAAACCAAAGATTCAAAATTATGGAATAATCTTATAAATTCTGTCCGATGTTGAAGTTTTACCAAGATGATATTAGTTGTGGTTTGCACTCCATTAGTTTTATTATTATAGTAGTATTAGATAGCAAGTGGCTGAAAAAAAATCTGATTTTTTTGACAAGGGCAGGTATTATTTGGATGCTTTACGTAATATTTCATAATAGAACTTGGCATTTGATCAATTGTTGTGTTTTATATTGTTTTACTTGCCAATATGCTTGTTAATGCCCTAAATTAGCTTCGGTACCAATATCCTCATGTTAACGCCCTAAATTGGTTCGAAAGAAGGAGGTCCAACAGGTTCTAATTATCCATGTATAATACAATTGTCACTATACTGGAAACTTATGGTTTCATTTTTGAACTGCAAATGCTGAGCCACTTCCGTCAAATTGTTTTTGGTTCCTGATTGGTGTAGTGGATTTTCGGTTTCGTTCTTGCTGTTTTATCTATATGAACTTGCTTTACTTGTGTGTCCTTCAAAGTAGAAAAAATATCTGTTTCAATTTATAGCAGGAATCCTCTTGCTCAATAGTGTTAAGTTTGTGTTGCTAGCACTCTGTCCCTTTTCCCTTGTGTGTCCTTCAAAGTAGAAAAAAATATCTGTTTTGTTCTTCGACTTATGCATACTCAAACTGTGATGTTGATTTCATTTTTTTTGCTGCACATTCTTTGAATTGGGGGTTTTGGTTTTGTGCTGCACATTTTGAATTTGGGGGTGTTGATTTTGGGCGTTCAGTCTCTCTCGTCGTGATTTGGATCTAACAGCGGCCTTATTTTGCTATAAATTCTTGGTTGCTTGGTTCATTACCGATTAAATCATGTAGCTTCTTTCTTACTTTTACGAATTCGGTTTCAATTCTTCTTATTCAATGGTTTCTTTTTTTTGTTGTATAGGATAGCTGGTGCTTGGGGATTAGGGGTGCTTTGTTGTCTAGAAATCTACAGGTTTGTGTTAGTTTCTGTTGCTTCCGATCTGTGGCATTTTACCATTGGATTTTGGAGATTGCATGCTTTGTTTTCTTGTTTTCTATTGCATGCTTTGTTTTCTTGTTTTCTGGTCATAAAGTATATGATTGGAATGTTAGTCGTGCCTCTATATGCTATTTCGTTGCAGAGGTGTTTCTCTAATGTCAGGGTTTGATTAAATTTGAGTCATGTCAAGGTGTAATGATAAGTTTTCCTTACGTTTGGGTGCACTAAATATTACATTGTCTGCATTGATGCAAAAGATGAAGATGGCCATCGTGATGAAGTAGTGGTTGATGATTATTGGGAAAACCAGTTATCTTGAAATGATTCCATCATAATTGATTTATGTCAAGATATTGTATTTTTGTTTTGTTACTTTTCTGGGTTTGCATTATAAAATTTGTTTTACTTCATCTTTTAGAAACCAGAGCTGGCTTCTGTTCTTTGAGGGATTTCCTTTCATCTTGGCAAAAAATTAATTTGCATGAACCTTTTTGGGTTCATGTTTTTTTATTTGCCATATTTCGTAATTCGATGTCATCTCTTTCTAACAATTGATTGGTTTGTAATCTATTTTACATGTCTACAGAATTGCTTCTTTGTTTTAGGCGAAAAAGAGGCCTGGGGAGATTTGGGATTAAAAATTTTATGTCTACAATCTTGGGTTTAAAAAGTGTGACAAGAACCTATTAATTGGGCTACGCTGCTGCCATAGAAATCATCCACCTTCATCACAACTCCCGAAAAGGTATTTCTCCTTATTTTCTTTCTGTACCTAAACTTTGTAGTTCCGTTTTATTGGTTCCAGAAATCTATTCTTCATCTTCTATTTATGTTATTTGCAGTTTGCTGCTAGGTTTAGGGTGTATGGATTCTGTTTGCCTGCAAGGTGTTTGATAGAATGCATACTTTGAGTCTTTTCTCTGTTAGTGGTTACATTTGATTGCACTGTCAGTGGATTAATGGGAAGGTTGTTCTGGAAAAGTAGTTCAATTGAACGGGTTTGAATAATCTTGATTACTAATTTCATTTGCTTGAGAAATCATTTGGTAAATTAATAATGAAACTTTCGCCAGTGAGCCTAATTTCATAATATTCGCAACAGGGAGAAACCTTTCTTGAGTCCTCATTCGACAAATTTTGCACAAGTTGTGCACCGGATGAAAAGAATCCCCTGCCAAGAGGACTGTAGGCTACAATTCCGATGCCAACCTCCCTGAAATCATTAGTATGAGTGATATTCCTGTAATATATATTGTAGATTTTGTAGCTTTGAGATACCAAGATTCAGAAAACATCAGCTGAACCTGCTGCAACATCAAACAGCAGAGAGGGACAAAGAATTATAAGTTGTAACTTTGAAGTTCCAACTATTAAAAAATTTTAAATCATAGGATTCAACACACCCAATAAAAGAGTTTAGAGATCACATTCTAATATTGATAGAATTACTAATTAGAGGACAGTAGTCAGCGTGACAGGGATAATGAGCAACGAATTAAGGACTGAAACTTACGAATTTTGTATGGCCCATGTTTCTTCAACAAGCTCAACTCCGGCCTCACCACTAACCTTTTACACTCCTTCCACATCAATATAGTCGGTGCCTGAAACTTAATATAAACTATAACGTGCATATAACAGCTCCATGGGATTGACCCCCTAAGGCCTGTGAGTTACTTCGAAATTTTGTCTTCATGATTAATTGATTAGAGTTATCTTGCAATCTTCAAATGAATACAAATAACATGAAAAAGACAGAATCATATTAGAATGATTTTAATGATCACCAATGCATGGCTCAATACATCAGTTTCTGAACCTGGGTGAGTTCATTATTTATCATATTTGGATCTTTTTCAATTTTAATTAACATTAATATGCTCCTGCTGCTATGCTGATGTGATCATTAAGACATTAACCCTTTTCTCAAACTCCTCTTCCTTTAAACTGTAATATAGTTCTACAGCTAATGATATATATAATATAGTTCTACATGTAAATTCTGGGGCAGTTTATTTATTATCTATTTTTTTGGTGCTAAAAAGTATTTGTAGTTGACTAGGTGGACCTTTGTGGGGGCAGTGTCAACATTGTAATTAGAATTGCATTCAAGTGTCAATTTCGTAAGCAGCAGGTTTATTTCTGTGTTATAGTAATAATTTACAACTACATTTACTCCTTACAAAGTTGAGTTCCTCATAGAAATTGAATAAGGCCTTAAGTATTGATTTTCCCTAGAAATTTTAGTAGTAACTATTTAATATGTGACAAGGTTTTTGGCCAAAGAAATAATATTAGAGTTGATGAAGATTGAAGACTTTCTATCAAAATAAAAAGCACACGGGAATGGTGTCTTCCTCTGAATGCGCTGCTCTGTTCTCAGAATTTTGATACGCACATTTTCTAAAACAAGTTCTTGATTTCCTGAATTATAGGCTATGAGAGTTCTCTCACTATCTTAGCCATTTGATGAGGATACCATGGGCAAACTGGTGGTTGGGAAGAAATTAACATCTCACTTGTTTAAATTGTGAACTTTGTGGTCTCTCACTGTCTACTTACTTGCCTTTTGATTATGACAATATGTTGAATGGAATTGGTTCTTCTGGATACAAAAATTTGTTATGCTTAATCTGCTCATATTTGGAAATAGATAATCTCTACATCAAGCATGAGTTTTAAGTTTAATATTGAAAACAATCACATAATCTGTCAACGAATTGGAAGATTCAATGCATAAGTTTAATATCTAGAACTCTGTCCCTTTTCCCTTCCCCACTAATCTCTTGGAGTTTTTCCCCTTTTTTTTCCCTAGCATGGCTGAACAAAATGACGGATCCGTTCTGCCCTTTTTGGAGCGTCTGCGGACACAGGTACCTGCCTGCCCCTTTTCCCTTTTCCTTCTAACACATGCTCCATTTTATCTCTATTGTACCAACCGTTCCTTGTAGGGAGTGGCCCCTGAACAATCCAGCAATTCTGGCCAGCCTGTGAGCAATCGTGCAACTCGAGCATCCCGGCGACGCGCCTTGAAACGGCCTGCAATGCAAGTGCCCGAACTATCAACTCCGCCAGCTGAAGATAGTGCAACAACCCAGGTATGTCTGCAATAAGTTGCATTTTTTTTGCCCATTGTCAGCTTACCGTAATTGTTTGGCCCTCCATGTATTGTTTATGGTATATTGTTTATAATGTATTGTTTTGCGATCAACTGAAACTTTCAAATGGCTTGTTCTTTTCCTGCCATTTTTCCCACTTGAAGGGTTCTGTTTCTGGCCTAGTGTTTATAAAGTTTGCATTCTTTATGATACAGCGAATGGTACTCATTCCCGATTAAGTCTGCTTTATTTATGATTTTCTCTATTCGTAAATTTATGATATCAGGACCATGTTGCTGCATGTGAACCCAGCTGTGAACAATCGAGTACCAGGCAGTCACGAAGGGCTCGTGGGCTTTGTACTTCACAAGCCCCACAGGTACGTAGAAAAATAATTTTGGATTCGCCTTGGGCACCTCCATCACATACCATTTGCAATGCATGTGGTGCTTTACTTTTGAATGGTGAGCCAAAGGGATTGTGCTGTGCATTTGGGACATTCTCTTTGGACTCATTACTGCCCCATCCTATTCTGAAAGACCTTTTCCTTCGAAGACATGCTTTATCTGACCATTTTCTCACATATATTCGTACATATAATAACTCTTTCTCTTTCTCAACTTTGGGTGTCAAATATGATGTCAATATGCAACGAAATGAACAAAATGTGTATGTATTCCGCGTGAATGGAATGATGCACCACTTCATTAATTCGTTATTCCCCTGTTCGGATACCCCGAAAAATCTCCAGCTTTACTTTCATGATGCTGGAATTGAACTAGCAAAACGAATGGATGACAATCCAAATCTCAACAAAGATCTCCTTGCTCTCTTGATAAATATCACAGAATCAAATCCTTATGCAAGCTTCTTTAGACAGCTCCATCAAATTCCATGTCTAGATGAATATAAAATATTCTTAAAAACAGCTACACGATTGGACAAACGGGTCTATAACCTTCCAACAGTTGATGAAATCTCTGCTATATGGCAAGATGGACAATCAACGGATGCTGATTTAACTCGGGATATACAGGTTTACCCATTCAATGGCCCCCCTAAGAAAGTGTCCTATTACTCTTTTGCCTATGATCCTGTTCAATACCCTTTCATCCATCCATATGGCCAGCCAGGCTGGCAGCCAGACATCGTTAAACGAAAACGTAATGCCCCTGCTCCTCCCGCAGTTGCAACAGCTGAAAATCTTTTCACAAGTCTACATGAACCATTAGTTGACACCCGGGAAGAACGTATGCTCTTTAAACTTCCTAAATTTATTATCTTTCACTCATTTGTATTCTTGCTTTAATACCATTGCCTCGGACTTCCCTCCAGGCTGTGAAAAAAGACAAAGGCGCGTGGATAAAAGCCATGTCTCAATTTGTGAGTATTACTCGTACCGGCTGCAGATCCGCCCATCAGCTCCAGACATTCTACTACACACTGGCCGGTTATTCCAGCAATATATTGTTGACCAATATATCAAAATTGAAACGCAGCGCCTTGACTTTTACAGATTAGAACAAAATCAAAAAATCCAAAGAATTGAGACTATGCAAGGAATTCAGGATGCTTTTAATCTGCAGGGGATAGATGATCTTAATCAAATTGGGAAACCAATTGTGCTGCCATCTTCTTTTATTGGTGGTCCTCGTGACATGCACCGCCGTTATATGGATTCCATGGCCCTTGTTCAAAAGTTTGGGAAACCAGACTTCTTTATTACAGTGACATGTAACCCTCAATGGCCTGAAATTACACAGCACCTTGCAGAAAATGAAAATTGCACTAACCGCCCTGACCTCACTTCCCGCATTTTTCGTATGAAACTTCAGGAGCTTCAAAATGAACTGTTCAAAGAGCATGTATTGGGCCACGTTTGTGCCTACTCGTATGTCGTTGAATTCCAGAAAAGAGGCTTGCCGCATGCTCACATATTATTAATCATGCATCCTGAAAATAAAATGGAAGATCCTTCACAATGTGATGATTTTATTTCTGCTGAACTTCCGAATCCTGCTACACAAAAATATCTACATGAATTAGTTACAAAACATATGCTTCATGGCCCTGTGGAACAGACAATCCGTCCAATGTTTGTATGCGCGATGGAAAATGTAAAAATCATTACCCTAAAGAATTTAATGATCTTACAACACATGCTTCAAATGGATATCCTTTATATCGTAGACGCAATGATGGGTTGGTTGTGTTTTCACGCAATCGATTATTGGACAATAGATGGATTGTGCCTTATAACCCATACTTGTTGTCAAAATTTGATTGCCATATAAATGTTGAAATTTGTTCTTCAATTAAATTAGTTAAATATTTGTATAAATATGTGTACAAAGGTCATGATCGTATTGCTTTTTCTGTGCGTGGGTCTGAGCAATCTGAACAAATTGATGAAATTACGGCATTCCAAACAAGTTGTTGGGTTGCCCCCCCTGAGGCATCCTGGCGTATTTTTGGGTTCCTCATGAATGAAATGCGCCCTCCTGTTATATCACTTCAGCTGCACTTGCCAAATTACCAGTACACAACTTTCTGTACGACTGCTTCTGTTGAAAGTATAGTAGACAACAGTCAAGCACAGCGTACCATGCTTACAGATTTTTTCCGCATGAATAAGAATGATAGTTTTGCCAAAGACAAAAACCTTTTATACAAAGATTTTCCAGAATATTTTGTTTGGAATTCAAAAGACAAAGAATGGTATAAAAGAAAGCAAGGAATCGTAGTAGGACGTATTGTCACTGCACGCCCAAATGAAAATGAAAGATATTATCTCCGAATCCTTTTACAAAACCGTCGTGCACCAACATCATTTGATGACATTGCAACTGTTAATGGTGTACGATGTGAAAGTTTTCGAGCTGCATGTGTGGCCTTGGGTCTACTAGAAAGTGACACAGCAATCATTGATTGCTTAATTGAAGCTTCACAATTCCAGCTTCCAAATTCATTCTCCCAACTCTTTGCAACACTCCTGATGTTTTGTAGTCCTTCTCAACCTCAAAATCTATGGAAACAATTCTATGAATTTTGTACTACTACTATATCATCTAATACTAATGCTAATGCTACTGATGCATATATTGAAGTGCATGTTGCTATCAATGTTAATAGACATCTTTCTGCAACTGGAAACACTCTAGCAGACTTTGGCATTATAGTAAATAATGATCCAATATCAAATACAGATCAGAATATTTTTGAACCTTCTCCTTTCACACATTCTTCGTTATATGATACCCTACCATTACCAAATACTTTAAATGAAGAGCAATATCAAATTTTCCAAATTGTTGCAGAAAAATTAGAAAAACAATTGCCTTTTGTATGTTTCATTGATGGCCCAGCTGGCACTGGGAAAACATATTTGTATAATACAATTCTCGGTTATGCCCATAGATCCAATTTAATTTCAGCTGCTGTAGCATCATCTGGCGTTGCAGCTTCTTTACTACCAAACGGACAAACAACACATTCAAAATTTAAATTGCCATTAGATATACTCGAACATAAATCATGTAGCATATCAAAACAATCAAACCTAGCAACACATTTGAGAGAAATTGCATTGATTATTTGGGATGAAATTTCTATGTCACGCAAGGAGCTTATTGAGGCATTGGACTATACTTTAAGAGATATCACCGATGTTGTAGAGCCTTTTGGTGGAAAAGTTGTCATATTTGGTGGTGATTTTAGACAAATCACCCCAGTCATACCAAATGCTACGAAAGACATTTACATTGAGGCCAGCGTTGTCTCGTCAAATTTGTTTCAGGCTGCTCAAAAATTTCATCTCAAAAAAAATATGCGCGCGCAAAATGACCCTGCTTTTGCAACATTTCTTGATGGTATAGGAAACAATACATGCCTAAACTCAGCTGATGGTGAAGTCCAGATTCCTCGTAATAATTTAATTCCATTTCAGGATGATAACATTCGTGCATTAATTGAAAAAATATATCCCCCTCATATACTCCAATTCCCTTCTAATGAGGCCTTTGTATCGCGATCTATTCTTACAACTACAAACGAAATTGTTGACCACATTAATGCTGTTATCTTAGATCAAATCCCTTGTGAGATAATGACATCTATTTCAAGGAATAAAACTAAAGATCCATCTCAACAAGCTCATTATGAAGATTTGCTTAGTACGATAACTCCTAATGGAATGCCGCCTCATATCCTTACCTTAAAGAAAGGTGTCCCAATCATGTTGTTACGAAATCTATCCCCATCAAACGGCCTATCAAATGGAACCAGACTTATCTGTAAGCACATGTCAAATAATCTTCTTGAAGCTGAGATCATTACTGGCCCATGTTCTGGCACAACGTGTTTCATACCTAGAATACCCCTTATACCAAAAGAAACGAATAAAACGTCTATTGAATTCAGTTCCCTGTGAAATTGTGCTTCGCTATGACTATAAATAAATCACAAGGCCAAACACTACAACATGTCGGTGTATTCATTAAAGAACCTGTTTTCATGCATGGGCAATTATATGTAGCTTTGTCTCGTGCACGCTTATTTGATACTTTATACATAACAATTCGTCCGCCTGATCAAATCATCGCAGAAGGAAATCTTTTTGTGGAATGGACCCGAAATATTGTTTATCAAGAACTTTTACATGCAGCTGGTGTGAAAAACTAATTGTTCCTGATATCTATCATATTGCAGGTAACCCACTTCATCAGATATTATCGTCTAATATTTATTGAAGATCGTCTAATATTTATTGAAGTTAAAAGACCCTCATTGAATTGCTCATTATCATTTTCAGAACCTCTTTTTTATTTTATTACCTGCAACTCCTTTCATAGGTACTTTAAAATATATAGATTTATTGTAATTCATATCTAATCCAATTACATGTTGTGTTTTCATACAGCTTCCTTCAATTACACATGTCTAATTCAGTCCCTTCTACGTGCCACTGTATGTAATAGGGGTATACAAGACTCTCTCTTGCATGTATCAGGTTAATTGCCGTGTTGGTTTGCCACTAACTCTTCTCTTTCAATGTATCTATAAGTCTGGGCACTTATTTCTTTTAATGATGGGTTAAATTTAAAGGAAAATTATTTTTTGAATGAAGTGTGTACTTGCTTGTATGTATTCTATAAGACTGGGCACTTCTTCCCATGTTTTTTTCCCCTCTCTATTGGATGATTGCAATGTTTGTCCTATACTTTGTGTGCATTTCAGAATTTTGAAGGAAAATTGGTAGCACAAAAACTCTTTCATATTTAGGTATAGCTTCTGCCGAGTTGCTTTTTATGTTGATTTAATTTGCGGCGTTATTTTTTACCTTACTTATCTGATGAATTTTATGCAGAGGGTGAATTTTAGAACGAAAATAGAAGAGGAAGAAAAGGACAAGCTCCTGAAGTTGCAACAAAAGTATGCTATTTTTTTATGAAAGTTTAACATCATTCATTTCAATTTCTATTGTGTTGCTAATATCATATATCAATTTCTTCTTTCATGGTGTACCGAGGAACTTCAGTTCCAGAACTTGAAGAAATGGAAAATAAAGCCAGACCCTCGATTGTCTTTTCCTGATGATTTTGTAAACCATTGCAATGCCGATGACGAAGAAAATAGTAAGAATTTCAAGTTAATTGATATGCCTTATAAATTCAAATATATGAGTCTGCAAATGCAAGCAGAATGCCGCCCATTGGAAATGACATATAATTTATAAGTAATTACCCGAGCATATGTTTATTGCCGCTGCATTATAGATCCAAGTGAATACCTAGACTGGAAGTACTGATGAAGTTTGATGCTGATGTGTGCAATATCGCCTGCTGGAAAATTAAAATCTGAATTCACAGCATTTGAATTAGATGACTGACATATGAGGAGTTTAGTAATGAGGTATTGATCATTTTTGTGAGTTTTCAATTGTTTTGGCAAGGGTTTGATGCTTGCTGTCATAACTCATACATTGTTAGTGTGTTGAATGTTTTCTTTTTCGTTATAGATAATCGCATAGCAAATTTATGTTGGATCATGCATTCAGACAGAAGCAGATGTACCAACCCTGGCTACTACTGCGGTAAGAGTTATTACTGATAGAGGAAATTCCTGCTGTGATAGACGAAATTCCTGCTCCATCTGGGAAGAGTAGCTCGCCTCTACGTATGCTTTTGCTAGATTCGTACTATGATGAGTATAAAGGTGTTATCTGTCATATAATTGGCAGATGTTGGAATTGGCTTTTCTTTGCTGGAATTGCCCAATCTTATAAAGTTTTAAATGTTCGAATTATGCACCCAGAGCTCACTCAGACTGGAGTCCTTTTAACAGGGCAAACAGGCTATGTTGTCACAGGTATGCGATCAACCAAAGAGGCACATGTTGGGGATACACTTTTCCAGGCTTGAAGCATTGTTGAACCTCTTCCAGGTAAAGATTTACCATGCTTATGAAACCTGGATACAAAATGGTTTGGTTGAGCATAATGTCCTTCATTTTGGTTTCAATTACTACTATTTTTGGAAACTACTTACATGGTTCTTCTGGTTCTTGATGATGAAAGGTTTCAAGACTATAAAGCATATGGTATTCTCGGGTCTATATCTTGTTGATGGATCTGATTTTGAATCGCTTAGTAATGCGATTGAAAGGCTCACTTGCAATGATGCAAGTGTGGCTGTTACAAAAGGAGAGTAGCACAGTACTTGGCATGGGTTTCAGGTATCGTATGGATAATTTAGAGCTGTAGCCAAATGTCATTATTTGTGTTATGATAGTTTTTGGTATCCAACAGCTGTGGTTTCTTGGGCTTACTTCAGATGGATGTCTTTCATCAACGGCTTGAACAGGTAGACTTTACATTTAGAATGTCTTTCTTTATACACTAAGCAACAATATAGATATAATATGCATGTTAATGAAGATGCCAACAGATTATGCACTGCTTCTTCATCACGAATCTTGTTATAAATTTATAATGGACAATTCATCAAATAGTTATTTGATGCTGATAACTCCATAGCCCCTGTTCTTCTTATAAGTTATGTCATACAATCTACAGATAACAAATTCTTGACTTCTATTCAGTTCTTATTAAGTTATGGCATACTATGAATATTCACTCCTATTCAGTTCTATTTACTCAAATTTTGTTTATTGTGCCTGCATGAAATTGGAATGGGATTCAGGAGCGCAAATAAAGAAGCAGATGGTTGAAGAAATATGGTTCCAACAAAGCAGCTTCAAAATATATATGGTTCCATCATTTCCCAGGGAATATGCATGCACATCTGTCAGCCTAGACAAATGTGGTATTGTTTGATTGTAAATGTGGAGTTTATGCATTGGATGTTGTTGGAATTCATCTCTAATTTTCCCCCATCACATTCAATTCAAAACAGTAATGTATGTCATACGAAATCCGACTTCAAATTCAACAAATGCCCCGCGCGGCGTCGCGCGCGCTTCGCGAGTTCTAGTATGGATAAACACTTCAAGGAAACAGAAGGAATATATTCCACCTATCATGTCCCACACACATATATATATTTTCTGTGCACAAGCTCCATGCCCCATGAATCTTGAACAAATGAAATTGAAAAATTCAATACAGATCTCAACCATATTAAGAAATATTCATCTTGAAGCATGGGGAATCTTGACAGCAAAGAAAATTATTATAATAAGTTCATAACTAATTTCAAGATCTGGCTCATTAAACGAACCTGTGCAACACTGTTTCCTACCAACGAAGCTGGGAATCAACCATTGTGTGTGGTAAGTCTGGAGATTTCACAACTTCAGACAATGAAAAAAAAAAAAAAGTTACTACACTGCAACTTGATTTTGCACAGGAGCATTGAAGCTTTTCTAATTGCATGGTCTTAAGTTTTAACATTTCTCTTCATTTTTTAAAAAAAAATCTTAAATAAGAAGCTGAAACATTAATTTTTTTACCTGGAACTTATGCACTTAAAAAAATAGATTCAGCAAGTTCAAACTAAATTGATTTGTATAGAAAGTAGTTCCTATGCAAACTCTGCTACAGAGTTGACATTTTGCTCTTTTTAAGAAGGTAAATTAAATTGAACTATTAGGACTATAAAAAAATAATGTTTTATACATATCTTTATGTCAATGTTTTGACTAAACACCATTACAAAGAAGGGAATCTCTGTTTGGTCAGGAAATCTACTCGAGCATCTTTTTCCATAAGCAATAAAAATACTTATGAATGGAAGAATTTCTTTCTTTCTTTTTGAAGTTCCCTTTTTAACCAAGATTCAGTTATCGTCGTTATCCGTGTGTTGTAACTTTGTGTTAATGGAAAGCAGTAAGAACACCAAGAATTTGTTAACCCAGTTCGGTCGTGAGACCTACATCTGGGGGATTCCAATCCAGGCGATCTAGACTAAGAAGAACCAAAAACTCTACAGACTTCAACCTAGATTCAAACTAGAAACGGACTCAACAGTAGACGAACAATCTAGATGAACTCCATTGTTGAGACTCCCCCTCAACAACAGCTTGCAGGAACACCTCCTGATCCGAATCTCCAGAATCTCCTTGAATCTGATCTTCTTCGTTCTTCTTCTTTAATCCACCTGAATCCTCTTCTCCAGACTTTTACAATAAGCGCATATCAAATACAACTCAAGTTCTTCAATGCATAACAATCTTGAAAAACTTAACTTTCTTGAAGACTCAAGAACAATGAAAAATCTCTCAAGACGTATACACTAAAGATGTAAACAATGAATACTCAATCTTACTCAAATTACAGACTCAAAACAAATATATATACAAATCATTAAACCTAGTCGAGTCTGGTAACTGTCGTCGTCAAAGCAAAGTGCCAATACCTGTGTCAACATCTCAATGAAAAGTACTGGTTATAAAGTTCAAACATTCTATTAACACTTTTCTTTTTCTTTTTTTTTAGAAACATACAGAGATGAAAATGCAAGTCCAGAAGCTGAAATAGAGCGGCAAATCAATTATTGTGGTCGACGATAACATATCCCCCAAATAAAGAGTGGCCTAGAATTGAAATGCGAATATAGCATAATCTTATAATAGTCTAACTTCGTTTGAAACATATCATCTTAGTAATGGAACTTCATTTATCAATTATTTGGATTTTACAATACTTGAAATTCATTGATTTATTTTTGAATAACATTTAAGGTATTAGCAGAAGAAGGGAAGGCTGAAGCTATTGCCTTTGATGAAATTGATAAAGCTCCAGAAGAGAAAAAGAGAGGAAAACAATTGCCTCGGTTGGATTTTCCTTCCCTGTTATTCATGGTTTTCCGCACTGGGTCTCCAGTGCCTTTTGTTAATTCTTTGACTGGACATGTTAATTGTTGATGTCTTAGGCCCATGGGAGTACGAAAAGTGCAAAGAGACATTACGCGCATGTAGCTTGTCCTGGACATGCTGATTATGTTAGAGTGAGATGTTAATGCACTTATTTCCTTGGTGAATTTCTTGCAAATAAAATATTTATCATCCTGGAACAAATTTGGAATCTCCTTGAGCGTTAATCTTGTGGGTTTGTTGATGTTGTTATTGTGGAGGTGTTGGTGTTTTGAGTTCTTGTTGTATAAGTCAAGTCCACACCTGAAACCACTCATACCTATCCTCCTTGTTAATGAATCCTTTGTATCGAATGAAAGCCTCCCTCATATCCCGAATAAACTGCAGAACATGATTGATTGATCACTTGTGTTGTGCTGCTCAAATGGATGGGTTTGGTATTCTTGTTGTATCTGGCCCAGAAGGACCAATGCCACAAACGAGAAGGAACACATTCTGCTTGCTCGCCCGCCAGGTTCTTATATTGACTTCAAATATGGTATTTTGCTTCTCTTTATTAGTAGTTTTTTTTGCACAATCAGTCACGGCCCTTTTTGCAGGTCAGTGTACCATCACTTGTGTGCTTCTCCTTAATAAAGTTGATGCTGTGGATGACCCTGAAATATTGGAACTTGCTACAGCCATATTAAGTGATAATAGATTGTAAAAAATAATTCAGATTATTTTGAAGGAGAATTGTAACCAAATTTTAAATGTGTTGTAATAAAAAATAAAAATATATGGTAACCAACCATGAGACTAAGTGGTAATTAACGGACATGCATAGAATATGATAACCAATATAGTAAGAATGTGGTAACCAATATACTAAAAACGTGGTAACCACAAACAAGATGTGTGTTATTCAATATACCATGAATGTACTAAGCAAAATCTAGATGTGTGGTAACTACTATACATAGTGTGTGGCAACCAATGTGATAGTCAATATAACAAGTATGTGGTAACCAACATATATTTCCTCCGTTTTTTTTGTTAGCTACGTTTGACAAAAGACTATTGTTCATTCATATACTTGGACATAAAGTTTTATCATGATTATATAATTTTTACTTGTACCGAATTTAAATTATTTAATGGTTTAAAACGTGCATTGGATTGTATGCTGGGAGGACCCGTAGCAATCTTTAAAAAGCATAGGGAGTATAATACTATGTGATAGTCAACATAACAAGAATGTCAATATAATATAAATATGGTGATCACTCTAAATGTGTGGTAACCAACATAAATAGAATGTGATAATAAATATACAAATTATGAAGTAATTAAATTTTTAGGGCCCCTAACTCTAACTTTTTCAAAGTGGGGGCTTTGACTACAATAAAATTTTCTTGGAGGGTGCACTCTCAAATTTCCCCAGTTAATAAACCTAAGTGAGTTTTGAAGCAAAACATAATTAATTAGAAAATTTCCAACCCAATTTATTTATTAAAAACACTACAAGATTTTTTGGATTTAGCTACCTCACTTTGCAGTCGCTAAGAGGGGTATGCGGTTGCTAAAACCCCTCAGCGACCGCACTAGCGACCTCACTTTTGCGGAGCGACCGCACTAGCGACATCACTTTTGCGGAGCGACCGCATCAGCGACCTCGGATGGTGATCGCTGGAGTTGGCTCGTGGTCCAAAATAAGAGGAAAATGTACTCAAGAGGGATCGACCCCTCTCATCACCATCACCCACCTACTCATTAATCACTTTGGCTGCTGCCTACACAATCACTTATATTGCACCACTTATGATTTATATAAATACTCCTCAACTTTATAAATTTGCTAGCAAGAAGACTTGAACCCCGATCTGGACGCACAATCGCGCGCTCGCATACCACTTGATTATAATTCATTTCATGTCATGGAATACTATATATATAATATAATTGTGTTATATACTTAAATTAGTTATTAAATAGAAAAGCTGATCAATTAACAAATAATATTAAAATTCAATAATTAAATTAAACATAAATTAGAATTACTTAAATCACTAAATAAATTAATAAAATGAAATAGAAATAATTAAATAAAATAATAAAACTATTCAAAAAATATAGGGAACGACCTGGTTATAGGTGGTACCATATTCTCCGGGAAGGTAACGCGGTTGCTGATGCGCTAGCCAAGCTTGGATCTCGATCGGTAGACTTCTATACTACCTGGGCTTTCCCCTCGGATGGTGTTCGTCCGTTACTATCAGCAGATATGGCGGGCAGTTGGTTTCCCCGGATATAAACTTTAGTTTTATCTTTTTGTTTTTTGTTTTTCCCCCCTTCTTTCTGTTGCTGTAGTTTTTTTTCTCTTGTTTGCCGACGCTTGGCGTCCTTTCACCCAAAAAAAAATATATATATATAATAAAATAAAATTATCAAATAAATTATTAAAAAAATTCATTAATTACACCATTAACAAAATAGAAAGTAAAATATTAAATAAATTGATAAGAAAACTAAAATTAAATAGAAATGAAATAAAATTAGTTTAGCGACCGCATTTGCGGTCACTGACGCGGTCGCTAACTGCGATCGCAAAATATGCGGTCGCTGTATTCGCGACAACTTATGTGGTCGCAGAATGCGGTCGCTAACGTTTGGAGAAATTGGCTTACAATACGTGGGCTGTTAATACTTGGGGATGGACTTAGTACTGCAGACACTTTAAATGCATATTTATAGAGATTCTAAGATATTGCCTATACAGATATTGTTATATCTTCTGCCATCAAGAGATCGTCATCATTAAAGAAATAAATAAAATAAAATAAAAAGAATAAAGGGCTTTTATGCAGTGAAACCCAGTCATTGTATTCTTTCAACTGGTCTATTGCAACTTCTACCATCTTTTTACAAGATTTTGTTTTTTTCTTAACTACTACTGGGATTTGACTCACTCGGCTCGCTTTCGTTGAAAAAGATATAAAGCCCTTTATTTAAAATAAGGGAAAAAAAAAATGTGTTCTACCTAGAACGTTGGTTGATCTTAGCATACTAGATGCGGCTATATTTTGTACAGTGATTTGGTTCCAAACCGTTAGGCAAGTCCATTTACAAGTTCACTACCGTAGGAAGCGGGAGTGACATCGAGCAAACCAAGTTTAGAAAATCCTCCAACAACAACCACGTTCCTATTGCAACCATGGAATAAAATTTTCTAGATACACACAGCACAATAACAGCCCACCAAGTTAGAATTTGGACGCCTGAATCGACAACAATCACATGACAAATGCGATAAATTTTTCAGTCTTCGACAACAATCACATGACAAATGCGATAAATTTTTCAGCTCCAGACTGACCTTTGAGGGGATATATGGAACAGAGTTTCTAATTCCGTGCAACCTGCATCTGAGATGTGGCTATCATTTGGGCTGTAATGCATGCATACTGAACTGCCGTGTGTTGGAGCGTATATTGGTCTGAGAGGCCGAACTCTGCAAAGTTTGGTTCAATGTGCACAAAATGACCTGGCAATGATCGTTTCGACAGAGCTTCCTGCCACAGGTCAAAGAACTCACCCATAATTTGATGGGATTTTTCCCATGATGAAATGGGCAGATACTCCATCTGCAAAGAGTAGTTGGCAAATCGTCAAATTGCAGTTCAATGTAATTCTGAATGTCAATCCCAACAGATTTTGTAGGGAACTAATGAAAAAGCAGATGAACTACGAGCTTTGAGACAAAAGTTATTTTCCATGACAAAAATACATTTTCGCATCCACATCACTTTATGCTTAAATAATTAATTATATCATGATTCAAGCAACAGTCCACAAGTTTTTAAGAAACGCAAAGCCATGATATTCATATTTCATTCAAACAACATAGAGTTGGTATAATATTATTTCTGATCAAGTGGAATGCACAAAGACAAATCAATTCCAACAAACTGGTCAGAGAAATGAAGTCTTCTCTTTTTCTGAAAGAGAGAAACCTAGGAGAATTTAAACACATGCACACGCGCGCGCGCGCACACACACACACACACACACACACACAGAGAGAGAGAGAGAGCATATATAACCAGACCAAAATTGTGATAGGCAGGCGATTGGTACCAAAGAGATCATTGCCAATACAGGGAACACCATAAACAAGGAAATGAAAAATAAATCCACTAGGACACGGCAGATATCTTCCAATCTAATACTACCTCCGTCTCGTTATGTTTCTTACATTTGGTAATATGCTACTATTCACACCAAGACTTCCACTTAAAGTTCTATCATAGTTATACAAGTTAAAATATAGCCAAGTGAGATATTGTTAGATTCGTCTCATCATGTAGTTTTTAAATATCAAACTTTTTGAAGTTATACTTGTATCAAACTTGAGTTATTAATGATTTAAAATGTGCATTGGACTACGTAAAAAGTGGATCCGCAATAAACATTACGATATAGAGTAAGTACATTTTCTGATGTAAGACAACCAATTAAAGCAGCAACCACGTGTTTCACCAGAACATGAGTGGTTGCTTAATTAATTATGACATCTGTTCATTCCCTGTTTTTTTTATTCTTTAACAAACTAAGCTTCCAACAATTGCGATAATTACATATCAAGCCTCCAGCAGGAGTATTGCTCCAAAGATATCATTACAACTAATATAATTCATGAAAGAGTACCCGGGGGATAAGATAAATATCCAAATTGTATAATGGCCACCGGGTTTTATTTTTAAGTGGTATTACAAGTTTTAATATAGAATAATCCATCCACCTGTAAAAGTATTTTCAAAACCAGTTTAACTAGGAATATCTCTCTACTTCCTAAATTATGTATAAACTTAGTTGCAAATATGGCATGCAGCCTGCACATTTCCTCTGGGATGGCACAGGTGATCAGCAGGGTCACCTGGGTGCACAGTGCCATTGTGTGCACAATTGGTGCCTCATTTCTCTTCCCACTCCTTTTGTTTTCTACTTATCTTTTAAAGTTATCAAATGATTTCTAAGTTGATAGTCATAATTGTGTTTAAAGCTAAAACCTAAAATAGTTCTAACCCCAAAACCCCAAAATCAAGTTTAACTCCTAAGCCCTAAGTTTCCACTTGCTGCTGTGATCCATATTGTCTACTGCAGCAGCCTTCCATCTCCCGGCACCCCTCACTATCCAGTGATTGCTGCCACAGTGAGTATTTTTATTTACTTCTCAGTTCCCATCATTGTTTTTCATTCTTTTCTTTAAAATCTTAGTATTTGTTATCTTCTTTGGTTGAATGTCTCATTGTTTTGATTTGGAACATTGTTTATGACACTATGTTTTCGGATGCTTATTTTAAAACTTCATTGATGGAGGCGATGATTTATTTGTAACATGCCTTGTATGTAAATACATATACAAAATTACATGCGCATTTAAAAAAATCTTCAGCATGGCATGCACCAAACCATGACTGTGCAGCATGGCATGGCAGAGGCTTCCTATCATACCACACGCCATTCACCTTTTACAACTATGGGCATTAGTCAAGTCCACATATTACTTCCCAATGCCAAAACAAACCACTAGAACAAAAAACCAAATTATTCTAAAAAATCAAGCAACAGCAACTTATCATGAATCTACAAGGTTGAAGACCACAATTGTTTCCAGTATTCAAGTATGCATTAATTACACACATAGGTAAATAGTCTGTTAGTTGTTACCTCCATAACTATGCCCCTTATGCTTTCAGAGTGCAACGGAACCACCTTCCCCACCCGCAACTGAAAATCACCAAGTTGATGTTGGTTACCCTACATCAAATGAAAGGGCCCTATGAAACATGACTATCAAGCAACTCTTTCTAACTCTTCATTTGCCACCACCAAAAAAATAAAATAAAATAATTATAACATAAAATTGTATCCATGAACACTACAAAATACCAACCTCAAAACTAAGAGCAAACCGTGACTTATAGGATTGCAATTTTTCCATTATTATCTGAATACTTGAGTCAGCTTCCACCACTAGCCGCTGGCCTCTAATTACCAAGAAATATTTACTAGGTTGATCCCCAAACATAATCCCCAAAAAATCACGGGGAAATTCATTCGCAATTGCTTGGTCTAAACAATTTGACAAAAATAGAGAAATGATCAGGTTACGATCAGATCCGTGATTTAGCGTAACAGAGCACAGAGCATGGCAGGTACCTCTAACACTCGCTCGGTAGAAGCTGAGAGTGGACTTCCAGCGGCCTTCCCTGACGCCATTGATGCTCTCAGCGCACATAGACATTTCAGAGAGAATTTGAGTGTTGACTGTTGAGCCGGGATTTGGCTGCCAGTATAATATCCTACACCAAATCAGTGCATCAATATGTATATGGATCCAAAAACAAAGTAATCCAAATCGAGAATTTATTCCACTATAACAGACGGGATTAGGGTTTGGGGTTGAAGAATTTACCACTTGATGGGCATTGTGTTGCGAATTGAGAATGATTGCCAAGGAGTGCGGCTAGCGAGTTGAACGAGTTTTGTTCAGGTAAAGCTGAAATAGTTAAGATCGGGTGGGCAAACCGAACCGAAACCGAACCCGGTTAACCGGGTATTCAGTTGGATTAGAAATACCTCAACACATGTATTTATTCGGTTCGGTTCGGGTTCGGTTTTTACAAAATTTATTCCCAATCGAACCCAACCATAATATATATTTTTAAATTTTATTCTTTAAATATATCTTTATGAAGTACTTCAATATAATCTACCTGTCCTATTTAACTTGTCTTGTTTCATTTTTACATACAATCCAATACATTTTTCAATCGTTAATATATCAAAATATATACAATGAGAATTATGTAAAATATATGTATATATATATATATATTATAAAACCACATGATCATACGATTATAATAAAATCCAATTCGACTTTATTGAGTCAAAGCTGAACTGAGTCAAAACTGAATAATGAACAGTATTAAATAATCAAATAAAATACATTTGGTGGGACAGAGGGAGATTACTTAAAAAAAAATATAACAAAATTTAAAATTTTCTAACCCTAAATCCCTAATACGTGTTCGGCTGTTCATCATTCGACCTCCCCACACAGCCCCGCAGCCTCTCCAAGTCTTCATCCCGTCATCCTCGGCCTTCCGGCCTTGATAGCGGCACAGCACCGCCGCCGCTCTTCCCGTCCGCCCTTCCCTTCCTCGCGAAACCGCTCAGCCCTCCGTCCTTCCCTTCCTTCAGAACTGGGGTAAGAACTGAAAATCTTGTCCACCATTCTGGTTTCTGGGTAGTTTACTGTTATTAATTTCTTATCGAAGTTTTTATTTTCCCAAATACAATTGCTTTTGTTTTCTCAACTACTTCTCTGTAAATCTCATGAAAAACTTTCTATTAATTTGCTTACCCATAATCCCTTTTCCTTGCATTACCGATTGAAATGCTAAGTTGATAGAGAAAAGCTGCACCCATTTAGGTTAATTGAATATTATGAATTATGGTTTTATAAGTTTTCAACTACAAACCCATACACGGCTGATTTTCCTTGTTCTGGTCAGATCTTGTAAGTTGTAACATGTGTAAAAGTTTGACCATGTGTCTAAGATGCAGTCCTATATATTTAACTTGGAAATTTGAGCATAGTTAGAACTAACTTGTGTGGACATTGTAAAACCAACTTATGCATCTATTCGGTCCATAGGTAGAACTAACTTGTGTGGTCGTGTTATTGATCACTTTCGTAGTTCTTTTGCACCCAAATTGATTGAAGCACTTATATGCTCACAAGATTGGATTCGGAAAGACAATCCCTCCCTTGTTGAAGTAAAATATTTTGAAGAACTTGAGAAACTAGAAGAAGGTATCTTTAACTGTTTCATTTTCATTAACTCATGTGTTAAATTGTAATACCCGAGAATTTTACAACATAAATAAATAAATAAATACAATAAATAAATAAATAAATAAATAAATCAGTAAATACATTAAATAAATAAATATAGAAGAAATGAGAAATGAAATTAATTAAAGGAATTTAATTAAACAAAAGAAATTAAATAAAGTTAAATAAGTCGTTACACGGGTACCCGATATAAATGAACTCGAGAATTCGAGCCAAAACGTAAAATTAGATCCGAAAGAAATAACGACACGAAATAGGAACCCGAAGAGAGTCCGGAAATTGGAATCCGAGAGCATAGAGGGATAGAAACCCGAAAGAGAGGCGGAAAAGCACGACGGATCGCACGACCCGCCCGGACTGAAGTCCAGGCGTAAGTCGCGCGCTGGCCGCGCGGGTTTTAGGCGAAAGGCGCGCCAACCCCGCGCCAGCACGCAGATATGCCCGTTGCGTGAATCTCTCGCCCGAATCCGGATTTTTCGGCTTCGGTTGAACGTCTCTCGACTCAAGACCCTTAGGGTCAGATCTTGGACGCCCTAGGTCTTAGCTATCTATAAATAAACCCCCTCGGAAGCCCTAAACCCTTTTTCAAAACCCTACGATACTCTCTATACACAAAAGTCGTAATCCCGGAGTCAACGGAGGCACCAAAAGACCGAGACAGCGGCTGTTGGATGAAAATCGGGAGATCCCCAATGTGTGGTAAGCCCTAGTCTGAATAATCCTTGTTCGTTTCAACCCGAAAACGGATTCTAACCTCGTTTCTCTTCTCTTTACACCCCGAATCGGATCTAGAACGAGGAACCCGACGAGCGGAGAGGATAATCGGTGAACTGGAAGCCACGCCTTCGAAATAGACAACCCCGGACGATGATTAATCAGTAAGTTAACTCTTACATGGTTTTGGGAGGAATTAAAACGTTCGAAACTAAAAGATTTAACAAGAAATCGTAAATCTGCCAACTTATGTTTTCTACCGACGCAACAGTTTTGACGAATTTTTCCGAACCTTAAAACGACTTCAGACGGAAAAACTTAAAACACGAAAAACGTTCCTAAGGCTTAGACTATCTACTGTAAAATTTTCAGAATTTTTAGAGACGATTTGATATGTGAAAACCAATCGAAACCGAACTGCTTGAAACTAGATCTTGAAATTCTTGACAGAACTTAGGTCCGATCTTGATCCCGTTTTTGACATAGGTTCCAGACCGATTTAGATCTTTGGACGAACATGAAAGTTGTAGATAATTGTCTTAAGATGGTCTCTGTAAAATTTCATCAAATTTGGAGTTAAATTGCTATGGTAGATTTCAATATCTCTAAACCGTGGTCTGTAAAATTAGGACAGATTTGTGTGTCTGTGAAAATTGGTGTTTATGACCTATTTCGGTGTCTCGGATTGAAAAAAGTTAAAACACGAAAGTTGTAGATCTCGACGTTTCTGAGTCAGTCGTGAAATTTCGGAATTTTTGGAATTAAATCGGATTTTAGACGAATTTTGGAGTGAACTGTGGTTTACCGGAAGTCAAACCTTGAAATTTTGTTGAAACATGAAATTAACTTTAGGGTTGAAATGAGTTGAGATATTATTTTTAAATAAATATAATTGAGATCAGATTTTTGAAATTAAATCCCCTTACAAACTTGATAAATTAAAATTAGGGGTGAGTGCTCTGCAGGGTGCCCCCTAACGATTCACTTCGTGCCTTAATGGACGATGGTGACCCCGCGCGCTAAACTTGAGATATGATATTGCCAAAACAGCATGAGATATAGAGCCTACACTCTCGAGAATATCCACATGGGTTTCCCGAGGCTCCGGAGTGGTACTGGGTACGGCTGATACAGTTGCGGCCGCCGGGCTACCGGCTAAACTTGTTGAGATTGCGATGTAATCGTGAAATACTTGAAATACTAAATCTGGGATGTAATGGGGAAATTAAATTAAATTAAATTAAATTATGTTTTGTTGTCCAATTTAAATGCTTTATTTAAATTATGGCTTTTATTTTAAACTATGTGAAGTGTGCTGTTAAATAAAGCCCCGAAATAAATTATGCAATTGGACAGTTGTTTAGATTAAACTGAGTTATTATGTTTACTATCATGTTTTTATTAAGTACTAAATTAATGGCTTTTAAACCCTATGATCATGCATGTGTTAACTTACTCAGCAAGTTGTGCTGACCAAACCATTTCTTTTTATTTTCTTTTCTTACAGAGTATGTAGAGTGAACATGAGCACTTCATGCATGGGAACTTTATCTTTAGGAAAACATTGTTTTGTTTTTAAATTCGTACACTAGACTACATTATGAACGGGCCTGTTTAACCCGTGTTTTGGCCATGTCGGCCCTATTTACATTTTCCGCTGCACTACTATACTTAAATATTATTTCCGCTGCGCTATGATATTATTATTTTCGAACGATATTGTATGGGCTGTTTTGAATGCTTTAAATGTTTTAAATACTGCAATACCTAGCCTTGCATCTCTCTGGTAAGCCGGAGAAACCGTGTCTTACTAGGGAGGTGTGGCGGTGACACCCCGACCTGGGTTATCAAAAACTGGGGTGTTACAAGTTGGTATCAGAGCCCGGCTATTTTTAAAGTATTATTTTCAAACCGTTATTATTTTCAAACTATTATTTTTAAACTATTATTAAACCCTTATTTTTTTAAAAAAAACTACTAATAGTATTTTGACTATTATTTAAAATTTTAAAAGTATTATTTCCATGGAGAAATTTTTATTTTAAAACCCATGGGAAAAAAAATAGATAGTGCATTAAATTATTTTGGGGGGGGGGGGGGGAAATCATCATTTGCATTTGCATATTGCATCTCTTTTATGAACTTAGAATCTTGGCGAAATTGAACTTAAAATCTTGGCAAATTGAACTTAGGATCGTGGCAAATTTGAACTTAGAATCTTGGCGAAATTGAACTTAGAATCTTGTCGAATTTAACTTAGAATCTTGGCGAATATTAACTTAGATCTTTTGCTTGCGCTAGATGGCTAGTCAAGACATCATGCAGTTGATGATCAAAATGATGAACGTTCACCTTGATTCCCATCGAACTATAGAACAAATGAAATACCGTATGGCTCAATTGGAGGCCAATTTGCACCACATGGGCAACTTGAGAGAGGCGGATCACCATCGCATAAACCAACTCGAACGCCAAGTCCAAACCCTCACTACACAAAACCTAATACTAAAGGAACACATCGATGCCCACGGGCAGGACTTGAACACTATCTTTGACGATCTGCTGCCGCCAAGTTCGGAGGAGGAAGATCCGGAGGAGGATCCTACCACTGTGCTGGAGGGCGCTTAGAGACGATAGGAATTTCTATTTGTAGTAGTTACTATTTTTGCTAAGGAAACATTACTATTTTTGGTATATCCTATCACTTGTACTAAAAATTTCTTTTAAGGAAATAAAATACAAGATTTATTTATTTATATATTTAAATTAAAAAAAATCAAAATTCAGAACCCTAAACCCTGAACCCTAACCCTAAAAAAAAATAGCTCAATCGAGCATTATGTGAAGAAGATAGAAATAAATTTGAGATCTTCTTGCTTGACCAAACATTACTATGTCCTAATCTATACCATTTGTAACAGAATGGCACCCAGAGGAAGACCGAGAGCCCAACCTGTTCCCCAAACTCCTACTGAGACACCACCAAACGTCACAGAACCGATTCAACATGAGGAGGAACAACCCCAAGGTGCGCAGGACGCCCCCGCACCGAACAATGTGGGCGATCGTCTTAGGACGATAGAGGAGGTGTTGATTGCACTCGGAAACGTGCAAGTCAACCAGGGTCAAGCTGCGGCGGTACCTCCGCCCCAAGCTCGCCCTAACTACATGGCGATGGTGAATCCTTACCAGCCGCCCCACTACGCTGGTGAGGAGGATCCAGCTAAACTGGAGGAGTGGATCCGGACTTTCGACAAGCTGCTGGGAGCAGTTAAATGTCCGGAAGGAGAAAGAGTGCACGTCGCCTCATACTACTTGGGAGGCGAAGCTGACGACTGGTGGCAGGCGACGCAAGCTAAACTGACGGAGGATGACGAGCCCTACTCATGGGCGGAAATGATGGAGATGCTCAGGGATCAATTCTATCCCCTGAGTACCAAATCAGCGATGTACGAAGAGTTCCTGTCGCTGAAGCAAGGAGGCCAAACTGTGCAAGAATACTACACACGTTTTAAGGAGCTGGTGAGGTTCGCACCAAGGCTAGTGCCTACTGATGCAGAAAAGGCACAGAAGTTCGAGATGGGGCTGAACCTGTCTGTGCGCGAGGTGATCGCGGGGGTACACTACCTCGATTTGCAAGCTGTGTATGACCGCGCTGTGGCGGTAGCACGTGTGCAGCAACTGAAGAGAAGGGTGAGTTGGGAGTCCAGCAGGGGTCCCCAAGACAAGAGAAACCGGGACTCGAGAAGCGAGAACAACACTGGAAGGAACGAACAGCGCAGAGGGTCGAATAGGCCCCAACAAAACAACACTGGGAGAAGGTTCAACCAAGAAGATCCGGTACCACCTTGCCCGAGATGTGGACGACCCCATCTGGCAAGGGGATGCCCGCAACAGGGCGCCTGTTTCCGATGTGGTCGAATGGGTCACGTTCGACGGGATTGCCGAACCAGGGTCGAGAACATAACAAAAATGGACGATTTGGTCACGGGGCAAGAACAGCCTCAAAATCAAAATGGGCGAAACGGGAATAACCAGGGGTACAGACCCCCTCAAAATAGGCCGCAGAATCAGAACCAGAACCAACGACCTCCGCCCCCTCAGAATCAAAACCAACAACAAAATTAGCAGCCGAATGCGAATCAACAGGGCAATCAGGGACGCCCTATGGGGAGGCTTAACGTGGTGAATCAAGCGGACGTACCTGCGCAAGGAGAAGTGATGGCAGGTACATTTTATGTTTTGAATACGCCCCTTAGAATTCTATTTGATTCTGGAGCTAGTTGCTCGATTATAGCATCAAGGATAGTGCCTGAGTTAGATCTACCTAAGTGCGAGAGAATTAGCTTAGGAATTCAATTGCCTTCTGGAGAAGTAGTGACTTGCTCTAAACGATATAACGGAATTCCTGTAGTAATAAAGAACGTAGAATTCTTCGCGAACTTGGTAGAATTTAACTTAAGAGACTTTGACATCATACTGGGGATGGATTGGCTATCCCAGTATAAAGCGGTGATCGAATGCCAAAAACAAAAGATCACCTTGTCGAAAAGTAGGGGAAAGAGAGTTATCTTTTACTCTCAGCACCCTAAGAAGAGTAACAAAATCGTCAGTGCACTTAAACTAAGTAACTTGATGCGTAAGGGGTATGAACTATATGCATGCTATGTGCACAACCTTGAGGCGGAAGAAAACAAGGTTGATAGCATACCAGTGGTAAGAGAATACCCGGACGTGTTCCCTGAGGACGTTCCGGGCATGCCACCTGAGAGAGATCTTGAATTCACTATAGATCTCATTCCGGGGACAGAGCCTGTCTCAAAAGCTCCGTACTGGATGGCACCACTGGAAATGAAGGAGTTAAAGGAACAACTCAATGAACTGTTAGGAAAAGGTTACATAAGACCGAGTACGTCCCCCAGGGGAGCACCGGTTTTATTTGTCAAGAAGAAAGACGGAGGACTACGTCTTTGCATAGATTACCGAGGACTAAACCAAGTGACCATAAAAAATAAATACCCTCTGCCGAGAATAGAGGATCTATTTGATCAATTGAAGGGAGCTTCAGTATTCTCGAAGATCGATTTGCGATCTGTGTATCATCAATTGAGGATCGCCGAGAAGGACATTCCGAAGACGGCGTTTCGAACGCGATATGGCCATTACGAGTTCACAGTGTTATCCTTCGGGTTAACAAATGCTCAGGCCATGTTCATGAATCTCATGAACAACGTGTTCCGAGAATTGTTAGATCAGTGCGTCGTAGTGTTCATCGACGACATCCTGATCTACTCAAAGAGCGAGGAAGAGCATGCCCAACACTTACATCAAGTGTTAGATATCTTGCGAAGAAATCAGCTATACGGCAAGCTGTCGAAATGCGACTTCTGGTTGAAAGAAGTGGCATTTCTCGGACACATAGTGTCCGCTGATGGAGTATCAGTGGATCCGGCAAAGGTTTCTGCCATGACGGAGTGGGCAACTCCGAAGAGTCCAACGGAAATAAGGAGTTTCCTTGGATTAGCTGGGTATTATAGACGATTTGTGAAGGACTTTTCAAGGATTGCACGTCCTTTGACCCAGCTACTGAAGAAAGGAGCAAAATACGAGTGGACCGAAGCGTGTGTGTAACACCCCGGATTTGATCACCCAGGCCAGGGCATTACCGCCACACCTTCCCAAGCAAGACGCGAACCATTTCGAGCTCACTTGAGAAGATGCTAAGGCTAAGTTGTACCAATACTTAAAAATAATTTAAAAACCATTCAATAAGTGCCCGAAGTTTTAAAACAGAGTTAAGTCTAACATACATAATTTTAAACAGTGCGGAAGCTAAATAGGGCCAAACACGGCCAAAACATAAGTTTGGAATTCATAAAAGAAATTTAAAAACAAGTGCGAAAAGTCTTCGGAAATTCCCATCCCCAAATGTAAATGTCATGCGCTAACCTTCAACATCTGAAAAAAAAGAAACAACGGATTTATCAGTACAACGGTACTGAGTAAGTTAATATATAGCATAACAAATTTTAATGCTTTTAGAAGAGAGATTTAAAGATAGAATTTGTAATTTAAAAAGGAAGGTCGAGTAAAAATAATTCCGGAAGATTCTTACACTTTGCCATACGAATAATATATCATTGTTCATTTTTATCGAGAAAAACCATTCTTGGGGAATCAAACCCACAAGAGCTCAAACATAATTCTTTTACCAATGTTTCCATATGATCGAGGACATCATTGTTTCCAGAACTCAAATACCTTCGTTTACCATTGTTCATTATGATCGAGGACACCTCGTCCTTGGGGAATCGAACCCGCAAGAACTCAATATACATCCTAGGGAATCGAACCCATAGGAGTCAACAATATCCTGGGGAATCGAACCCGTAGGAAGAAAAAAAACATACACCTTGGGGAATCGAACCCGCAAGGCAAGTGAAAGTAGCGGACCCTATACAGACACACTCCGGAGCCCTAGGTAACCCATACGGATACACCTAGGAGTACAGACTCATACAAACACGCAACATAATTTCCTTGGCGCCGTTTTGGCCACCAAAAAGAGGGGGCGGCCCAACGAGCCCACGCCAAGTGCACTTACCCTCCAAAGTTGGGCATCTAACTCGATCAAAACTCACAAAGTTTCAAAATTCACATTTTTAATCATTACAAAACATATTTACATTTCCAGAATTCATAATATTCGCAAAAGAGTAGCAATTGACTCATAAATCATCACAACGCACGAAAACAAGTTTACCGGTAAAGAACTCACCGTAGCAGTTTTCAAATTCACACTAGGAAATGTAGTAAAACTTTTTAGAAAATTCTGAAAATTTTACAGGTACTAGGAGACATCAAAATAAGCATTTTTCTTAGAAATAGGCCTTAGCAAATTCGGACTCTAAGTAGCCTAAAAAAATCATTACAGAAACTCATATTTCAAAGGGTGCTGAAATCACTGTTCACTCGACCACAGTTCCTTTAAAAATCCATAACAATTCGAAGAGTGATCCAAACATTTTGAAATTTCACAGGGATAAACTAGACACATAGTTGAACAATTTTTATGAAGAAACTAACCATCAAAAACGATCGTAACTAGGAGTAATACGGACTACAAAACTGGTTATACTATGAAACGAAATCTGTCATCATGAACTCAGAAAATACCAGATGCTTTTTCGACGCTCAAATCATGTCCAAAAATTATGAAAATTTACAGAGATCATCTTTAAAGTGTTAGGAACATTTTTCATTTAGAAAAGTTTCCAAAAACGAACGGATCTAGACGAACAAAGAGGAACAAAAGAAACTATCCCATAGAAACCCTAAATCACAGATTTGACAAGAGATAGAAATCGAGTTGTTTCTCCATGAGTACTCAACCAAAAACTATAAAATTTGAAAGGCACAACACTAACTTACATATCAAGAGATTGAGATCGAAAATCCTCAGATTTGAATCGTCCAAACGTGATCTCCACCCGCGAAACAGCCTGCTATCCCCGAATGAACCTATAATCAACCGGTTTGACAAAACTCTTGTGTTTAGGGCAAGAAATCCGATTCTAAGGACAAGGATTTGGATTAGAAACCTTACCAACTTGATGAGGAAAGGTTTAGGACACTTGAACTCGTCTAAAACTCCCTGGAAGATCACTCCACACTTCACACTTCACCAACACTCACAAGAGAAAGTGATTTTCGGATTGGTGGTTTTGGGTGGGTTTTTGACTGATTTTGAGGGGTGGAGATGGGTAGTTAATGGCCCCAATGACTGCCATAATGTCCCTAGGGAAGGGATGAACGATTTATGGCAGTCAATACCCAAATTAAGTCCCACAAAACTTCATCCAACCCACCTAACTCCAACATGGTTCACTTAATCCATTTTGTGTACATGTATCCCCTTCATTCCAACTAAGTAGGTGTTTAATACACTCAAACTTTATCCCAAAGAGTCCAAATACATCCCTTAATGCCTGAGGAGTGATTAATCATCGATTGGAATCATCAAGCCTCGGAAAATGGAGCCAAAACGCGTTGAACGCGTTTGTTCGCCGCCCTCTGCATGGTGGCGCGCAGGTGGCGCGCCACCGCCCCGCCACCGCGCAGCCACCTGACATCGCCCCCTTCTCTTTTTTTTTTTTAATATAAATATTATGATTTTAAATTCTAAAAATCATAATATGGAATTATCCGAGATCGTTGGATAATCCGATAACTCTCTTCGAGTTGCTATCGTCCGAAAATATTTAATTCTGCTCTCTCGGAATTATTTCGGTTTTGATAATTAAATCCAATTCTTTGATTTTTCGGATTTAATAATCGATGTTGATTTCTCGGGTATTATAGTCTACCCCCCTTAGAAATCAACTTCGTCCTCGAAGTTGGGTCGCACTCGGAAAGCAACACCAACATAAGCAAGTAGTTTGCACGCATAGAAATATTGAGGCTCGAAATTAAATTCTTACCTCAACGCGTGACATCTCTGTGGGGTATCACATCCTCTCCCCCTTAGGACCGCAGTTATGTCCCCATAACTGCCTATGAATTTTCTTGCAATAGCTTTAACCATTGAGCGACTTCTAAGGTCAAATTCTACTAGGTTCGCAAAGAGTTCTAAATTCTTAATTATTATCGAGATTCCATCATATCTTTTAGTACACAATACCACTTTTCCCGATGATAATTGAATTCCAAAGCTGATCGCTCTAGGTTCCGACAGATTTCATGCGTGTAAAGTTCTTGATCGAAATCAAAGGACACTTGTACCAGAATCAACTAAAATCTTGTCAGATATGCCTAAAACAATAAACATACCTGCGATCACCTCTTCTCCGGCTAGCAACCCAGCTCGAATCATGATATTCGATCGTCCTTATGTTCTCCCTTGGTTTCCTTGCTGGTTGCGATTTTGTTGTGGCCTCTGTCCTTGATTATTGGGATGATTTGGCCCAGTCGGCCGATTCTCGTGTGGAGGGTTCACCAGATCCATCCTCTTCTCGATCATCTCCTCGCGAACATTGCATTCTCTAATCATGTGGTCTTCCCCACCACATCTATAACAAGTTCCACGCTTAGGGCACTCGCGTACCAGATGAGCTTTGTGGCATTGCGGACATCGTGATATGAATGTACCACGGGTGTCATTTCTTCTGTTGTTCAAACCTTTGGCCACATTCTCCTTAGGTCCATCGAACCTAGCTTGACCATTGTCCTTCCTCATTTTGTTATTATTGTTGTTTCGATTCTTTTTCTCAAATCCTTGCGAGCCCTTGCTCGACTCACCATTGTCCTTACGTTTCAGTCGCTGGACGCGATTGCTACGGCTCGGTCATACATGGCTTGTAGTGTAGTGTGTTGTCCTCCAACCAGTATCTCTCGGATACTAAGGTTTAGCCCCATCTCGAACTTCTGGGCCTTGTCGGAGTCAGTTGGTACAATTCTCGGAGCAAAGCGAACTAGCTCATTGAACTTGGTGTAATATTCTTGCACCGTTTTTCCTCCTTGTCTTAAGTTAATAAATTCTTCATACTTTGCAGCCTTAGTGCTCAGTGGATAAAACCTCTCCCTCAAGGCTTCCTTAAATTCTTCCCATGTATAAACCTTCTCAACTTCGGCCGAATCTCCTTGGAGATGTTGCCACCACTCGTCCGCCTCTCCATCCAGATAATAGGTCGCCACTCGAACCTTCTCGTTCTCGGGGCATTTGACGGCAATAAGAAGCTTGTCAAAAGTTCGGATCCAACTCTCTAACTTGGTCGGGTCCTCTTGGCCGTCATAATGAGGTGGTTTGTAGGGGTTCACCAATGCTAGGTAATTGCCTCGGGCTACCGGTGGTGGTACACCCGCTTGTGCACGTTGCACCTCGGCATTTCCTAGTGCTACGAGAACTTCCTCAACATTCCTTAGACGCTCATCCATATTGTTGGGAACAGGAGGCACTCGCTCTCCTACGTTTTGAGGATGTCATTGTCGTTAGGTGCGTTAGCATCACCAATGTTTGGGACTACCCTCCTTGGCCTTCCCCTAGGTGCCATTTTCTGTTATCCAAGCACGGGAAAATAAGTTTCTAATCTAAGGCACGTTAGCAGTTAGGAAGATCTAAATGATAGGAAGGGCAAGAGGAGAGAATAGATATGTGCAAACTAAGCACCCTTGACCAAGTTCTAAGGCTAAAGCAAGGTTAGATTCAAGTTAGTGGCTCTAAGGCAAGGTCAATCGACATACCAACTAAGAACGTTATCAAATACACGTGACATGCATATATATACTTTGAGCATTTAAAAAAAATGATGGATGTATGCAAATGCATCCCCCCCGAAAAAAATACTTATGTATTTTTCAAGACTTGTCGGAATAATTGTTATATAATTCCCATGGGTTTTAAAATAAAATTCATTTCCATGGAAATAATATTTGAAATGCTTAAAAGTAATATTGAATATTTTGGGCCTCTATAGTGGGCCGAAAAATAATAGCTTTAAAAAAAAAATTTCCGGGCTTTGATACCACTTTGTAACACCCCGGATTTGATCACCCAGGCCAGGGCATTACCGCCACACCTTCCCAAGCAAGACGCGAACCATTTCGAGCTCACTTGAGAAGATGCTAAGGCTAAATTGTACCAATACTTAAAAATAATTTAAAAACCATTCAATAAGTGCCCGAAGTTTTAAAACAGAGTTAAGTCTAACATACATAATTTTAAACAGTGCGGAAGCTAAATAGGGCCAAACACGGCCAAAACATAAGTTTGGAATTCATAAAAGAAATTTAAAAACAAGTGCGACAAGTCTTCGGAAATTCCCATCCCCAAATGTGAATGTCATGCGCTAACCTTCAACATCTGAAAAAAAAGAAACAACAGATTTATCAGTACAACGGTACTGAGTAAGTTAATATATAGCATAACAAATTTTAATGCTTTTAGAAGAGAGATTTAAAGATAGAATTTGTAATTTAAAAAGGAAGGTCGAGTAAAAATAATTCCGGAAGATTCTTACACTTTGCCATACGAATAATATATCATTGTTCATTTTTATCGAGAAAAACCATTCTTGGGGAATCAAACCCACAAGAGCTCAAACATAATTCTTTTACCAATGTTTCCATATGATCGAGGACATCATTGTTTCCAGAACTCAAATACCTTCGTTTACCATTGTTCATTATGATCGGGGACACCTCGTCCTTGGGCAATCGAACCCGCAAGAACTCAATATACATCCTAGGGAATCGAACCCATAGGAGTCAACAATATCCTAGGGAATCGAACCCGCAGGAAAAAAAAATATACACCTTGGGGAATCGAACCCGCAAGGCAAGTGAAAGTAGCGGACCCTATACAGACACACTCCGGAGCCCTAGGTAACCCATACGGATATACCTAGGAGTACAGACTCATACAAACACGCAACATAATTTCCTTGGCGCCATTTTGGCCACCAAAAAGAGGGGGCGGCCCAACGAGCCCACACCAAGTGCACTTACCCTCCAAAGTTGGGCATCTAACTCGATCAAAACTCACAAAGTTTCAAAATTCACATTTTTAATCATTACAAAACATATTTACATTTCCAGAATTCATAATATTCCCAAAAGAGTAGCAATTGACTCATAAATCATCACAACGCACGAAAACAAGTTTACCGGTAAAGAACTCACCGTAGCAGTTTTCAAATTCACACTAGGAAATGTAGTAAAACGTTTTAGAAAATTCTGAAAATTTTACAGGTACTAGGAGACATCAAAATAAGCGTTTTTCTCAGAAATAGGCCTTAGCAAATTCGGACTCTAAGTAGCCTAAAAAAAATCATTACAGAAACTCATATTTCAAAGGGTGCAAAAATCACTGTTCACTCGACCACAGTTCCTTTAAAAATCCATAACAATTCGAAGAGTGATCCAAACATTCTGAAATTTCACAGGGATAAACTAGACACATAGATGAACAATTTTCATGAAGAAACTAACCATAAAAAACGATCGTAACTAGGAGTAATACGGACTACAAAACTGGTTATACTATGAAACGAAATCTGTCATCATGAACTCAGAAAATACCAGATGCTTTTTCGACGCTCAAATCATGTCCAAAAATTATGAAAATTTACAGAGATCATCTTTAAAGTATTAGAACATTTTTCATTTAGAAAAGTGTTTCCAAAAATGAACGGATCTAGACAAACAAAGAGGAACAAAAGAAACTATCCCATAGAAACCCTAAATCACAGATTTGACAAGATATAGAAATCGAGTTGTTTCTCCATGAGTACTCAACCAAAAACTATAAAATTTGAAAGGCACAACACTAACTTACATATCAAGAGATTAAGATAAAAAATCCTCAGATTTGAATCGTCCAAACGTGATCTCCACCCGCGAAACAGCCTGCTATCCCCGAATGAACCTATAATCAACCGGTTTGACAAAACTCTTGTGTTTAGGGCAAGAAATCCGATTCTAAGGACAAGGATTTGGATTAGAAACCTTACCAACTTGATGAGAAAAGGTTTAGGACACTTGAACTCGTCTAAAACTCCCTGGAAGATCACTCCACACTTCACACTTCACCAACACTCACAAGAGAAAGTGATTTTCGGATTGGTGGTTTGGGGTGGGTTTTTTGACTGATTTTGAGGGGTGGAGATGGGTAGTTAATGGCCCCAATGACTGCCATAATGTCCCTAGGGAAGGGATGAACGATTTATGGCAGTCAATACACAAATTAAGTCCCACAAAACTTCATCCAACCCACCTAACTCCAACATGGTTCACTTAATCCATTTTGTGTACATGTATCCCCTTCATTCCAACTAAGTAGGTGTTTAATACACTCAAACTTTATCCCAAAGAGTCCAAATACATCCCTTAATGCCTGAGGAGTGATTAATCATCGATTGGAATCATCAAGCCTCGGAAAATGGAGCCAAAACGCGTTGAACGCGTTTGTTCGCCGCCCTCTGCATGGTGGCGCGCAGGTGGCGCGCCACTGCCCCGCCACCACGCGGCCACCTGACATCGCCCCCTTCTCTTTTTTTTTTTTAATATAAATATTATGATTTTAAATTCTAAAAATCATAATATGGAATTATCTGAGATCGTTGGATAATCCAATAACTCTCTTCGAGTTGCTATCGTCCGAAAATATTTAATTCCGCTCTCTCGGAATTATTTCGGTTTTGATAATTAAATCCAATTCTTTGATTTTTCGGATTTAATAATCGATGTTGATTTCTCGGGTATTACAGTGTGAGACTACGTTTCAAGAACTTAAGAAACGACTCACAACCACACCCGTATTAACACTACCATCAGAGAATGGTGACTTCGAAGTTTATAGCGATGCTTCGAAGGAAGATTTAGGTTGTGTCTTGATGCAAGACTCGAGAGTCGTAGCGTATGCATCACGCCAACTGAAACCTCACGAGGAGAATTATCCGACACATGACCTGGAGTTGGCAGCGGTCGTTTTCGCTCTAAAGATATGGAGACATTATCTTTATGGGCGGAAGTGTCGAATGTTCACCGACCACAAGAGCTTGAGATATATATTCACTCAGAAGGAGTTGAATTTGAGACAGCGAAGGTGGTTGGAACTTATTAAGGACTACGATTTGGAGATAGCCTACCACGAGGGGAAGGCGAATGTGGTAGCCGATGCCCTAAGTCGGAAAACCCAATACGTGACGAACTCGTTGGTAATTCCGCCGGCATTGTACAAGGAGTTGGCAAGATTGGAGTTAGAACTTGTGCATCCTGGCACAGTGAGTGAAACGATCAACGCAATGGTCGTAGAAACTCCAATATTGGACGAGATTAAGCTCGCCCAACCGGGCGACCCGAAACTCGAAAAGATAAAAGGGTGTATTGCCGAAGGAAAGGCAATAGGATTTGCTATCCACGAGGATGGAAGCATTCGTTTCAAAGGGAGATGGTGCGTGCCCCTTAAGTGTGCCGAATTGAAACAAAAGTTGATGGAGGAAGGGCACAACACACCATATTCCGTACATCCCGGAGGTGACAAATTGTACAAAGATCTGAAGAAGATCTATTGGTGGCCGGGAATGAAGAAGGAAGTGGCGAACTTCGTGGCAAAATGCCTCACCTGCCAAAAGGTTAAGGCAGTGCGACATAAACCCTTAGGATTAATGCAACCACTAGAGATTCTAAGTTGGAAATGGGATAGCATCTCGATGGACTTTGTCTCGGGATTACCCCGATCACCTAAAGGCATGAACAAAATTTGGGTGATTGTGGATAGGCTAACGAAGACAGCCATATTTATCCCAATGAAAGACACGTGGACTATGGACCAATTGGCCCGAGCCTACATTGATAATGTGGTACGACGACATGGAGTACCACATGATATCATTTCCGATAGAGACAGTAGATTTGTCTCTCGTTTCTGGACGGAGTTACAAAAAGCTCTCGGTACTCAAATCAAGATGAGCACCGCATTCCACCCGATGACGGATGGACAAACCGAGAGGACAATTCAAACACTAGAAGACATGCTGAGGGCATGCGTGTTGGAATTCAAAGAGAATTGGGAATCTCATTTACCCTTAACTGAGTTTTCCTATAATAATAGCTACCATGCTAGCATCGGCATGGCACCATTCGAGGCATTATATGGACGAAAGTGCCGAAGTCCGTTGAGCTGGGAAGAAAACGATAAGTCCGTGGTGGTGGGACCACAACTTATCGAAGACATGGCTCAACAAATCAAAGTGATTCAAGGGAAAATGAAAGCCGCTCAAGACCGTCGAAAGAGTTATGCCGACGTGAGACGACGAGACCTAGAATTTCAAGTGGGAGATAGGGTCATGCTAAAGATATCACCCATGAAGGGGGTGATGCGCTTTGGCAAACGAGGAAAGTTAAGTCCTCGATATATAGAACCTTACGAAATTCTAGAACGAGTCGGAACTCTAGCTTACCGATTGGCTTTACCGCCACAATTAGATTGAGTTCATAATGTCTTCCATGTCTCACAACTAAAGAAGTATGTGCCGGACCCGACACATGTCCTTCAAGCCGAAATAATCGAACTCGATGAAGATTTGACTTATGAAGAAGTCCCAGTGCGTATTCTCGACACTAAGGAACGAGTAACGAGGAACAAAACCATCAAAATGATCAAGGTTCTTTGGTCGAACCACGAAAGTGAGACGACAACTTGGGAAATAGAATCCGACATGAGAGAACGCTATCCGACACTGTTCTAAACTGACACCGACACAGTTATGGGGACATAACTGCAACCTTAAGGGAGAGAGGATGTCATACCGTGTATTTTTCATACATTCTTGTAATCAAACAAACAAATTCAAATTGTTTTGAACTACGTCATGACTTGATCCCTTCACCGTCTTGTAATCAAACAAACAAATTCAAATTGTTTCATTGTTTGGTTGTGTCTAGCTTGGATTTTCTAGATGGGAAAACTACTACATTTTATTTTTAATATATTAGCTTGAGATGAGAGCAATTAGATGGGCTGTTTGCATTTCTTTGAGTGGATGGGATTGAGGGAGCCATGTCTGGTTTCTCCCATGGCGGTTCTGTTCCCAATTTTTTTAGTAAGTTTGTTTGTATTACAACTACTTGGAATTATTGCAAGGTAGAAGTGTGAGTGACTTTCACTTATTGGGAAAAAAACTGAGAGTGTAGGTTTGGGATAAAAATGATAGTGTATTACAAACTCATCATCATGCATGTATCAGTTTATATAATATATTGAGCACAACTGTAAAGATGGTGTACTATGAAACTGAGGAAATTATTTAATATATAGTATATATATAATTCAATCTTATATTCCCACTCATCATGACTTAGATGCATGCTGCTACCCAATTTAATTTGTATTGTGGTATCGTCTACCAGCCTCCTTTTCATGTGGACTTTTTCTATATGGTGTTTTATATGGTAATTGATGCAAATTAAAGTACCCGGATCAGATAGATGTGATTTTTTTGGCCCTTGAATTGCATGCAATTGATATATTGGTTTGTGTAATCAGCTTCATTGTGTATATTCTAAATGATTTTCTTACAGGTACTGTTGTTAATTATATCATTGACTCTATCTCCTGTTTGATTTTACAGGTACTGTTGTTTTGATTGGAGAAATTGAATCAAAGACACCAGATGTTTTGTTATGTGGACTCTAAAACTGTTTTAAATATTTTGATTGATGACATTTATGATTTGGAAGATTGTGATTGATGAAAATTTCATTTGGATATTTATTCTCTAAATTTGTGTTTTGAATATTAATGATTCGATTCGGTTCGGCAGCCTGCGCCGTGCACTACCCTATGCGCGTGGCCGAGTGTGCCGTATGCTGCACAGACTGTGCGGCCAGTCGTGCCGTGCGGTCTGTTCTGAATTTTTTTTATTAATGTATTTGTTTTTATACGCAGACTCATTCTTTAACTGAGATTATATGTAGTGCTGCACTTCTTGTAGAAAATCCCATTGGTAATGAGCTAAACATAGATGTCATTGGTGGTGATATCACAGATGTGCTCACAATGAAAAACATTATCCGGCTAAAGAGAATGTACTGAACTGGGTTCCGGAATGAGCGTTGGCACACCAGATGGTATTAAATATCAAGAGGTTGGATATGGGTGGTGGTACTAGGGTAGGGCGTATCTACCTTGGGCGTGAACGCGAGGGGAAGTATAAACAACCGAAAAAGAAACAAGACGTGTGGAAATTGGAGAAGGAAGTTATAGATGTGACGGTGAAAGTGTGAAGGCGTCCGTAAGAGGGAAGGGGAAACTAAAAAAATGTGGGTGTCCATTTTTGCTTAAGGGAACACAAGTGCATGTTGAAGGAATGTGGAAATTGAAGATCTTGAATGCAGTCCACAATCATTCTCTTGGGAATTATTTTGATGGACATGCTTATGTGCAGCGGTTGAAAAAACCGGAGGAAGAATTGGTGGTGGTCCTATCCTTGCAACAAGTGAGGCTGAATAACGAATTGGCGCAATTGAGGCCAAATTCCCTGATAACATGTCATCTTTGAGGACAATCTACAATGCCCGTCAGATACACAGAGTGAACGATTGAGTTCGGTATTCTTAGATGCAATATTTTTTGGGAAAGTTGGAGGAGCATAATTATTACTGCCATCACCGCAGGCATGAAGCCACTAGTGAAGTGAGAGATTTATTCTTTGGCCACCCCACCGGTATTGAGCTATTGCGTGCATTTACATATGTGCTATTGACGGATTGTACCTACAAGACTGACATGTATAAATATTCTTTGTTGGAGATAGTGGGTGTATCCTCTACTGGTATGACTTTTTGTGTTGCTTGTATCTATATAGAGGCAGAGAAAGAGGACGATTATACATGGGCATGTGAGACGTTGCAGACAGGGATTTCGCTCAGATGAATGCCATTGATAGAGTTTTTCGTGATGCTGCACAACTTTTTGTGTCAATGATAGAGGTGTCGAAACGGGCCCGCGGGGCGAAACGGGCCGGCCCGCGCGGGCCCCCGTATTTTTGCGGGCTTGAACGGGGCGAGCTTAAATGGGGCGGGCTCAAAATGTCTAGGCCCAACCCGCCCCACGTGCGGGTTGCGGGTTTTGCGGGCCGGCCCGCGGGCTTTTTATTTAAATAATACTATTACTACCTCCGTTCCCAAATGTTTAAGACATTTGGTTTTGGGGCACTATTCACCAATGCACTTTGATTTAAAGTTTTATCATAGTTATACAAGTTAAAATATAGTCAAGAGGGATCTTGTTAGATTCGTCTCGTCGTGTAGTTTTTAAATATTGAACTTTTAGAATTTTTACATATACCAAACTTGAGTTATTATTGATTCAAAATGTGCACGGGACAATTATTTTTTATTTGTAAAAAATAAAATTCGGATATATTTTTTAATGTATATATAGAAAATAAAAGAAAGAGATTTATACTAATTGGTATTTATGAGTATAAATAATTAATTTTATATTTATTGGGACAATTATTTACTTTAATGTGGGTTTGTTGAATAATTCTTTAAAATAATTATTGATTATACCATTTTTAATACTAAATGAGTATATTATATTTTGCAAATATAAATGTGTGACAAGTTTTATAATTAATTATTGGACTAATTAAAATTTTAGGTCTCACAAATAAAGTCTTTGCTAGAATTGTATTAGGTAAGACTGTCTGAACATAATTCACTAAATTTTGTATTTTATTAGGTAAGACTGTATGGACATAAATCATTAATTTATATTTAAAAAAAATAAAAATTTATCTGCACTCATAATTTTTAATAAGTAGAATAATAAGTTTTAAACTTGATACCCATAAAATTAATGAACATGGAAATATTAGAAGAGACGGATAATTTGTATTAAGATTTGTAATTCAATATGAAATCAGTTCAATAATCTAAATGTTTGATGACTTTATGCTAAACATTCATACTAAAAATAAATAAATTCAATCGATGCACAACGTCAAAAAACAAAAAAAAAACAAAAAAACAAAAAAAAAACTCAAACCCCGCAGGTAAGCCCGCCCCCGCCGCGGGCCCAACCCACAAAAGCCCGCCCCGCCGCGGGTTGGGCCCGTTGAGGCCCGCATGTAAACGTGACTCTAAAAGTTGAGCCCGCCCCGCATTTTTTACTTTGCGGGGCGGGCCGGCCCAACGGGTTAGGCCCGTTTTGACAGGTTTAGTCAATGATATATAAATAATAAGAATGTGAAAACTGAAAAAAATGAAAAAACCGAGTTACAGACCGCACGGTCCAAGGCCGTGTGCTGTTCTTAGCGCACGGCAACATTGGTCATGCATCGTTCTATGCGCACGGCCATCTTGGTCATGCGTTTCATGCTGCATGGACAACGTGGCCGTGAAGTCTGTAGCGAGACAAAAATACTAAGTCTGAAATCGGCGTGATACTTTCATATTAAGCCTGGTCGTGCACAAAGAGACGTGAATAGCACAGCAGGTATGTTACCTGGTGTCAGCAGCCAACAGGTTGTCCCAAAATCAACCCAAATTTCTACCTAAAGCATAAATTTATCCCAGAAAAAACGTAATTACACTCTTCCTAAACACAATGTGGTACAAATTAAACATTTATAACATATTAAATTTTGATCTACTTCAAATGGGTACTAAAATTGAAACAAAACCCTACCTCTTAATCTATCAATTTTGTGTGAAGAGGAAGGATGTATGACTTCGGATTTCTTCTTATTGCTTGTGGTTCATTGAATTTGATAAAAAAATTGATGAAGAACAAGATACTTGTTACCTGTTCATAGAGAAGGAAGAGAATGACGATGAAGACAAAGTGTGATAGTGCGTTGAGTTGGGTTAGGGTGTGATAGTGTGGTCAATTTAGGAAGTGCAATTATGTCTTCTTGGGTAGACAAGAACAATAAGGCAATTGGGGGTAGGGTGAACTTAGATTTTAATTAGTTTTAGAATTTTTTTTAGTGGGGTGACTTTAGATTTGGGATGAGCTAGCAATATCTAGAGTCTAAATAGCCGCTCCCATATTTCAAACGCTATCTCTCTCTCTCTCTCTCTCTCTCTCTATATATATATATATATATATATATTATACATGTACGGAGGTATCAACACGATTTAAGGCAAAACGATTAATGATGATTTAAGTGAAGAGATAGAATAATTAGAAGAGTTGACTAAATAATTAATTTAAGTGAAGTGATGATGTTTTTCAACATCTTACTAGTACATGAACATTGGATTTATTGAGGGAATCAAAAGTTAAAATTTTGAACTTCCCCCAAAAACTAATTACAAATCCATTGATAGAAGTAAAAACATATTCAAATTATAAATATAGAAAATTTGGGTGCAATAGAAGAGTTTTGCAAAACCAAAAAATTAGATGTTGAAGAGTGGACACTTATGGATTCCTCAATCTAGGTTCAACATTGAAGCATAAATGACCCTCCATCAGGTAAGCCTCCTCGCAGACTCCCTACTTCCCAAAAAAAAAAAAAAGAAATACTCCTGCTACTTCAACATTAAAATACTTACCATCTTAACCAAATTTTGTAGTGCAATCACATGTGCTTCTCTCTTAGACTTTGAACAACCATTCTCCCCATGGTTCTCTTTCATTCCGGCAGTAATGATGAGGAGGCGTTATTGGAACTTCAAGGCTTGGTTGAAGAGGATCCTTTGGATGAGGTTTTACACTTCTCTTCAAACTTTGATTTTTCTGATTTGAATTTGAAGTAGAAATAAGAAATCTGTTAGAGTAGAGTTATCTAAATGCAAAGAACAATGATTGTGCAAAAGTTACTATATGCAGAAGATGATAAAAATACTCTCCAGAATGCCTTATTTCTGAAATAGCAGCAGAATACAATTGGAATAGGACCACTACTTCACGGGTATGGAATAATGTGAAGGAAAAAATGATTGGCAATTTAATTGATGTGAACAACTAAAAAAAGGGAGAGTTGGGAAAAAAATTCTAAGAGTTAAGTGATGATGTACTTTACACTACAATCCGTGCTACTACACAAGAGGAGTACACTAAGATCATATGCAGATGTTCTCCATGTAAGCCCAAGTTTGGTTTATGGAATGCTTAAGAGGGGAAAATTAGGTCTCAGTCAAACTCTATCAAGCCAAAACTTACTGATGCTCATAAAAAGTAAAGAATTCAGTGGGTATTGAGAGACATAATTCCCAAGACATTGAGCAAAAGGTAGTGTTCAAGGCGTATATGACTATGTCCATATAGATGAAAATTGATTTTATTTGAATCAAAAAAAGCATTAAATACTATTTGCTGGCAAAAGAGGAAGATCTATACCATTCAACACAAAACAATAACTACATTTTGAAGGTAATGTTTTTGGCCGTTGTTGCAAGACTTGTGAAAGTGATGTTGGTGAGGTTATATGGGATTTCATTCATCAAAACTATTTTTGCACAAAAACGCTGGAATAATAGAGAGAGAGAGAGAGAGAGAGAGAGAGAGGGAGAGAGATAGAGAGAGAGGGGTCTGCAGAAATTAAGGTTGTTCAAAAAATAATACTTAAGGTGGTTAAGAAGAAATTGATCTATGAAGTGATACCATGCATAAAAGAAAAGTGGCCAACACATGCATCAAAACATATTATGATACAACAAGACAATGTAAGATCACATATCCTACCAAGCGATGAATTCAGTGCAATTGCTCAAACTATTAGTTTTATTTTTACAATAGTGAACCAATCTCCATAATCTCCCGACTTCAATATTTCATATCTTGGATTTTTTAGGGCAATTCAATCTTTACAACACCAAGCATGCCCAAGAAATTTGAAGAATTGATGAAGGCGATGAAAGATCAATACCAAACATTTGATACTAAAGTGTTTAACTACACATGTAACACCCCGGATTTGATAACCCAGGCCGGGATGCCACCGCCACACCTCCCAAGCAAGACACGACTTCATTTGAGCTCACTTGAGAGATGCAAGACTAAAGGTATTTCAAAAATGATTTAAAAACAACAAGTCCGGAAGTACTTAATTTTAAAATAGAGTAATAATAAACTATGTACGATAATAATCAAGTTTGTGCAGCGGAAATAAGATAAAGGGCCGACATGGCCAAAACAAGGGTTAACAGGCCCGTATGCAAGTCATGTATAACGATGAAATATAATGTCCAAAAATAATCCCCCGAATGCATGATCATGCTCCATACTCTGTAATGGAAAAATGTAAAACAACTTTTATCAGTATAAAAGAATACTGAGTAAGACAATACCTAACGTATCAATAAAGGGGTTTCAAATTTTAATAAATAAAAATACATTTTTAAGCATGCATATTTAAATCATGTAGTTCAATTAATTGATAGACAATAATTTAACTCGCATTTTCTCATAACTAAATTAAATTTAAAAATGATAATTTTAAGGTATAGACATAATTTAAAGACATAATTTAAAATGCATAAGTAACGACACAAATAAATAAATAAAAATTTTAAGTCTTTTAATTTTTTCCCGTTAACTAAGAAGAGGACGCCACAACCAAGTTTCTCAAGTATCTCGTTTCTCAAATATCAAATTCGGAAATTGCCGAAGCAAACCGCTTATCGCGCCATACACAGTACCACTCCGGAGCCTCGAGTAACCCATACGGATACACACGAGAGTGTAGACTAGTTTTCATTGGCCGTTTTGGCAATTTTTTCATATCGTCCATCCAGGCACGAGTTTCAAGTTATAGGGGCACCATGCAGAGCACTCACCCCCTACTTCACGTGGAGATCTAGCTCAGCCTAGATTAACGGGTTTTTTTAAAAAAAAGCTTTTATTTTTTAGACATAACTCACAAATCGTGTGTGTCTCAAAAGTCGAGTTTTTCAACATAACAACCAAAGTCATTGCCACAGTTTACGCCATCTCAGTTTGAAATTTCAATTTAAAGGCAACTGACTTGAAATTTAACAGTAGCTCAAAAATACGCTAATGAACCACTTTCATGTTTTGAGTTTTTCGAAATTAGATGAGCAAGCAAGTGAAATTTTACAATCTCTGCAAGACATAAAATCTGTCAACTTTTCTAAAACAACGCACTGATTTTCAAACGAGTTTTCGACATAGCAAACGACCTCCAAAATTTAAGAAAATTTACAGGCACTTACATGACACCAAAATAAACAAGTTTTATTAAGGGTATTTTATGCAGAATCATTACGGATTAAATCAGATTAATTTATCAAGTTCGAATTCAAAATCTGTAAACTTTTTCCTTCAAAACACAGTCTGTTCAAAATGATTTTTGACTATCCTAATGTTAACGAAAATGCATGAAATTTTACAGGAATAATCTTGAGACAATTATTTACAAATTTTATTTTTACCCCAAAGATTAGGTTTGACCGAAAGTGATAGAAAAATGCACATCAAGTTCGACTAGGCATGCTGTCAAGTTTTTCGAAAAAAGTCATGCAACTCAGACAATGTCCGACGCATTTGGGGTATCAAAACTTGATGAAAATGCGTGAAATTTTGACACAACTTAGATAAGATGTTAGGAACAAAACTCTAGTTTGAAGTCTTTCATTTCGGATTCCCAAAATAGGGTTGTTTGTTCGATCTCAGAAAACGCGTAAAAGTGAATCTTTTAAGTTCGATTTTAATATTTTGATTAAAACTTGTGTTACGAACGATCCTAAGCCACTGATATTGATATGTAAGGCATTATCTTACTTGACATGAGTTCTAGACAGTCTTGGGATCGTCCGGAATCTACGGGTTGTCACGAACGGATCTACTCAACACGATTCTTCCTCCTTTGGCCACGAATCGGAATCCAAAGTAAAAATCTAGGGTTAGATCGAGATTTCGGACTCGAAAAGGTAAAAGAAAACTTAATAACTACTCACCAACAAACTGTAATCTTTGAATCCTTGCTCCACACGCCTCCTTGGTCGAATTCCGTCGACGGAAATTGGTCGGAAAGCAAGAACTTGGTGTTTTTCGGGTTTGGGAAGCAAAGTGAGAGGAGAGGGGCTGCCTAGGGTTGATCTTGGACGAAAATTTGAGGGCAAAATCCTCACAATCCGCCCATATACCCCTTCCCTCGTTTGGTATTGTGTTACCAAAGTTGGGGTTCAAAAATAAGGTAAGAAATCGCCGAAAACCGAAAGTTGATCGCCTTCTGTGTAACGGCACGGCCGCGACGCGCGATTGCTCCAGACCACGCGGCGTCCGGTTTGGCTGCGATCCGGGCCGGGCCGTGCTATCCGTCGGGCCTTTCCTCCTCTCTTTCGGGTTTCTATCCTCCTACATTCTCGGGCTTGGTTTTCCGGGTCATTCTCGGATTAAGATTCCTATTCTAAATTTTATTCCGTCTCTAATTGATTTCGTATTTGGATTCTTGAATCCGTTGAATTTGAATTCATCGGCTTCGAATCCGTCGACCTTCGATTCCCCTGCAGTGATTTATTTATTTAAATCATTTCCGTCGACCACGGTTCTTGGAATTAAAATTCCCTTGCTCTTCGAATTTAATTCCAACTCTTTTGACTCGATCCATGGAATATCTTCGGGCTTCCCTTCCATCCTTTATTCCATTTCTTTTTATAAAAATTGCGGGTATTAGAGTCTACCCCCCTTAAGAATCAACTTCGTCCCCGAAGTTGCGTCTCATACTAGGGTTTCTTGTGACCTTATGAACCAATTCTCGGGTATTACAATCTACCCTCCTTAGAAATCAACTTCGTCCTCGAAGTTGCGTGTTAGCTTCTCTCGAGTTAGGAGCTAGGGTCATATTATTTCTAAGTTAGAATTTTGACTGAAATTATGACTGAACTTAGAATTGAATTTCCAAGTTGCCTACGTACCCCGTGAAGGGATCAAGTCATTACGTAGTTCAAAACAATTTGAATTTGTTTATTATTGATTTGGGATATAAACGCCTAAACATTATTACGGGGTATCACATCTTCTCCCCCTTAGGACTTCAGTTATGTCCCCATAACTGCCTATACATTATTCTCAAGAAGGTTCGGGTTTTGGACTTTATTCTGAGGGGATCGATGCCCTTGGTTGTTGCAGCTTTGACCATCTGGGTTCTGTGGCTGCTTCGGTCGAGTGGTCACATCCTCTCTCTTGTTGATGTTCTCTATCCGCGTCTGACAGTCACGTAGCCGATGACCATGTCGACCACATCGAAAGCATGATCCAGGCTGAGGGCATCCTCTCGTAGAATGTGGTTTACCACACTTTGGACATGGTGGCGCATAGTCACCGTGGTTGAAGACTATTCCCTTGTTTCCTCCATTGTAGTTTTGATGTGGTTTGTTCGAGTTTCCACGGAAATGGTCCTTATTCCACTTGTATTCTCCTTGCAGTCCTAGGTTAGTCTCACCTATCGGTTTCCGTTTCAGTCCTTGAACTCGTGCAACCGCTACCGTACGATCGTATACAGATTGTAGGTCAGGATAGTGCTCCCCCGTGATCAACTCTCTAACAGATAGGTTCAGTCCCATCTCGAACTTCTGTGACTTTTCTAAATCGGTCGGCACTAGTCTCGGCGCAAACCGCACCAACTCCTTGAAACGATTATAGTATTCCTGGACCGTTTTTCCTCCTTGCCTCAGTGTCAGGAATTCCTCATACATAGCATACTTCGTGCTCATGGGATAAAAGCGATCCCTTAGACCCTCCTGAAGTTCATTCCAAGTATAGGCCTCTTGATATTCCTCTGTATTCCCTTGGAGGTTTTGCCACCACTCGTCGGCTCCTCTTAAGTAGTAGGTTGCCACCCAGACTTTCTCATCCTCCGGGCATTTGACAGCATTCAGGAGCTTGTCGAAAGTACGAATCCAATCCTCCAACTTGGCCGGGTCCTGTTGGCCGTCATAATGGGGTGGTTTGTAGGGGTTCACCAATGCTAAGTAGTTGACTCGGTCTACAGGTGGGGGTACACTCGCTTGTGTACGTTGCACTTCAGCATTTCCTATTGCTACGAGAACTTCCTCAACAGTTCTTAGACGCTTATCCATATTGTTATGAACAATAGGCACTCGCCCTCCTACGTTCTGAGGAATCTCATTGTTGTTAGGTGCGTTGGGGAGGTCAGCGTCAGTGTTGTTTGGAATTACCTTCCTTGGTCTTCCCCTAGGTGCCATTTTCTAATATCAAAGCACGCGAAGATGAGTTCCTAATCTAAGGCTCGTTAGAGTCAAGAAGATCTAAAAGATATAAATGGTAAGGGGAAAATGAAAGACGTGGGCACGCTAAGTATTCTGATCAACATCTAAGACTAAAGCAAGATTAGTCTCAAGTTAGCGCTTCTAAGTCGAGACTCAAGGTCAAGTCGAACACTAGAGTGAGAATGTTATGTAATACAAACGATTCACATAAAAAGGTTAGCACAAATATTTATGTATGCATATGCATATGCAAACACCCCAAAATAATTTAATTCATGCAATGTATCTATTTATTTTTCCATGGGCTTTTAAAATAAAATTTATTCCATGGATGAATTTAAAAATAATAAGGGTAAGATGTTTGGGCCACTATATTGGGCCAAAAGTAATAAATTCTTGGGCTCAAATAAAAAATATAGATATTGGGCTAAGAAAAATATTTGGGCTTAGTAAATAAAATTGTTGGGCTAAAAATTCGGCTCAAGAAGTTGGGCTTTGAAAATAATACTTATAAATAAGATAATTTGGGCTAAAAACTTGGGCCGAAAGTTTGGGCTCCAAAAATGATAGTTTTAAAATAATGGTTTTTTTTTTTAAAATAATACTTCCTCTGTTCTCATATAAGTGCTCCACTTCTGCATTTCACGCTGTCCAAGACACAATTTTAAATGTTTATAACTCACATTGTATATAAGCAAAAATTATAAATAATTGATATTCTAAAACTATGTCATTAAACGAATCTAACAAGATCTCACTTGACTATGTTTTATTTTACAGAACTATGTGAAAAAATTAAATCAAAATTACTCAATGAATAATTATTACTATACAAATGGAACACTTAAATGAGAACGGAGGAAGTACTAATTTAAAAATAATAGTCTAAAAATAATAATAGCTTTAAAATATTCTGGGCTCTGATACCAACTTGTAACACCCGAATTTGATAACCTAGGCCGGGATGCCACCGCCACACCTCCCAAGCAAGACACGACTTCATTCGAGCTCACTTAGAGATGCAAGGCTAAAGGTATTTCAAAAATGATTGAAAAACAACAAGTCCGGAAGTACTTAATTTGGAAATAAAGTAATAATCAACTATGTACGATAATAGTCAAGTTTGTGCAGCGGAAATAAGATAAAGGGCCGACATGGCCAAAATACGGGTTAACAGGCCCGTATGCAAGTCATGTATAACGATGAAATATGATGTCCAAAAATAATCCCCCGAATGCATGATCATGCTCCGTACTCTGTAATGAAAAATGTAAACAACGTTTATCAGTATAAAAGAATATTGAGTAATACAATACCTAACGTATCAATAAAGGGGTTTTAAATTTTAATAAATTTACATTTTTAAGCATGCATATTTAAATAATGTAGTACAATTAATTGATAGACAATAATTTAACTCACATTTTCTCATAACTAAATTAAATTTAAAAATGATAATCTTAAGGCATAGGCATAATTTAAAGACATAATTTAAAATGTATAAGTAACGACAGATAAATAAATAAAAATTTTAAGTCTTTTAATTTTTCACCGTTAACTAAGAAGAGGACGCCACAACCAAGTTTCTCAAGTATCTCGTTTCTCAAATATCAAATTTCGGAAATTGCCGAAGCAAACCGCTTATCGCGCCATACACAATACCACTCCGGAACCTCGAGTAACCCATACGGATACACACGAGAGTGTAGACTAGTTTTCATTGGCCGTTTTGGCAATTTTTCATATCGTCCATTCAGACACGAGTTTGAAGTTAGAGGGGCACCCTGCAAAGTACTCACCCCCTACTTCACGTGGAGATCTAGCTTATCCTAGATTATCGGGTTTTTTTTTAAAATATTTTTATTGTTTAGACATAGCTCACAAATCGTGTGTTTCTCAAAAGTCGAGTTTTTCAACATAACAACCAAAGCCATTGCCACATTTTACGCCATCTCAGTTTAAAATTTCAATTTGAAGGCAATAGACTTGAAATTTGTACAGTAGCTCAAAAACACAACTACAAACAACTTTCATGTTTTGAGTTTTACAAAATTAGGTGAGAAAGCAAGTGAAATTTTACAATCTCTGCAAGACATAAAATCTGTCAACTTTTCTAAAACAACGCACTGATTTTCAAACGAGTTTTCGACATAGCAAACGACCTTCAAAATTTATGAAAATTTACAAGCACTTACATGACACCAAAATAAACAAGTTTAATTAGCGGTATTTTATTCAGAATCATTACGGATTAAATCAGATTAATTCATCAAGTTCGAATTCAAAATCTGTCAACTTTTTCCTTCAAAACACAGTCTGTTCAAAACGGTTTTTGACTATCCAAACTTCAACGAAAATGAATGAAATGTTACAGACAAAATCTTGAGACAATTATCTACAACTTTTATTTTTACACCAAAGATTATTTTTGACCGAAAGTGATAGAAAAATGCACACCAAGTTCGACTAGGCATGCTGTCAAGTTTTTCGAAAAAAAGTCATGCAACTCAGACAATGTCCGACGCGTTTGGGGTATCAAAAATTGTTGAAAATGCGTGAAATTTTGACACAACCTAGATTAAGATGTTAGGAACAAATCTCTAGTTCGGAGATTTTCGTTTCGGATTCTAGATAGGGTTTTTCGTTCGATCTCAGAAAATGCGTAAAAGTGAATCTTTTAAGTTCGATTTTAATGTTTGATTAAAACTAGTGTTACAAACGATCCTAAGCCACCGATATTGATATGTAAGCATTATCTTACTTGATATGTGTTCTAGACAGTCTTGGGGTCGTCCGGAATCTACGGGTTGTCATGAACGGATCTACTCAACACGATTCTTCCTCCTTTGGCAACAAATATCGAAAGTAAAAAATCTGGGGTTAGATTGAGATTTCGGACTCAAAAAGGTGAAAGAAAACTTAATAACTACTCACCAACAAACTGTAATCTTTGAATCCTTGCTCCACACGCCTCCTTGGTCGAATTTCGTCGCCGGAAATTGGTTGGAAAGCAAGAACTTGGTGTTTTTCGGGTTTGGGAAGCAAAGAGAGAATTTTAGAGGAGAGGGGCTGCCTAGGGTTGATCTTGGACGAAATTTGAGTGCCAAATCCTCACAATCTGCCCATATACCCCTTCTCTCGTCTGGGATTGTGTTAAAAAAGTCGGGGTCGAAAATAAGGTAAGAAATCGACGAAAATCGAAAGTTGATTGCCTTCTGTGTAACGGCGCGGCCGCGGCGCGCGATCGCTCCAGACCGCGCGGCCACCGTGCAGCGTCCGGTTTGGCTGCAATCCGGGCCGGGCCGTGCGATCCGTCGGGCCTTTCCTCCCCTCTTTCGGGTTTCTATCCTCCTATGTTCTCGGGCTCGGTTTTCAGGGTCATTCTCGGATTAAGATTCCTATTCTAAATTTTATTCCGTCTCTAATTGATTTCGTATTCGGATTCTTGAATCCGTTGAATTTGAATTCGTCGGCTTCGAATTCGTCGACCTTCGATTCCCGTGCAGTGATTTATTTATTTAAATCATTTCCGTCGACCACGGTTCTTGGAATTAAAATTCCCTTGCTATTCGAATTTAATTCCAACTCTTTTGACTCGATCATGGAATATCTTCGGGCTTCATTTCCCTCCTTTATTCCATTTCTTTTTATAAAAATTGCGGGTATTACAACACATGTCTTCAATTGCACTATGTAATGGTCGAAATCCCATTTTGTAAAGATCAATCTCATTTTATAAAAAAAGTTGTGAAATTATTTAGAATTAATGCAATGGGATGTAGTAACTAAAACCACAACAAGACAAGTGTACGTAAAACAAAAACGATAAAACAACCCCTGGTACGATGCCGACAACCTTGTCCATTGCACAAGGCCCTCAGAAGGCTTTCGAACCAATCCCGAATTGGTCCTTGCACTCGAGACGATCAGTTGAAGCCTTGTTCGATCACCCAGTCTATCGCACAAGAGGCTAGATTAGGGTTTTCCTTTTTTTTAATAATTTCTTTAGTTGATTTCAATCATGTAATTAGGGTTATCCAATATATAGGCTTCCTCAAACCATGTTTTCGCACTTTTGAATGAATGAATAATGCTACTTCTCTTCAAGGGTCACTCGAGAGTTGTGCTTGTTCTCAAATCTGGACTTAATCGACCTTGGATACTTTACCACAAACGAGATTGAGGCCCCTCGATTGGATTTCACCATTATGATCAAGAGGAGGGGATGAGATTCAATATTAGAGGTGAGTTTGATTCCAAGTTTTGATCTATATTTGATGTTGCCTTGTTATCCTTTATTTTTCCTTGTTCATTACTATAGATTTCAATTTAGATCCCTGGCATATTATGGGAGTTATGAGAAGGAGTTAGGGGGAAGTTGAAGAGAGGTTCTCAACACATGTTTGGCCGCCTCTTTTCTCCAGGATCAAGTGGACAGCTATGAGATTATAAATAGGGGTCTCAATACTTTGTAAAGTTAGCTTTTGAGTGAACGAAAATTTTCTCTTTTGAAATTAAAGATTGATTCTTCTTTTTCTCTCAAGTGTGATATTTGAATTTTGAGTACCTTACATACTTCCCCACCACCTATAATACCCATGGCCATCTTACCTTTTCACATAACCCTCTTGGCTGTGCATTCAACAAGAAGGAAGATATGAAAATCGGCTCCACGATCTAAAGTCTTGAGCTCTTGAAGGTGATTGGAAAGGCGTCCATGAAGCTTTGGAGTATTAAGGACTTTTTGAAGACAATGGATTGTTCGCTCTAGAAGAGGTTGGGTCTTTCATTTCCAAAAAGTTGCTGCAATCCACAACTTTCCTCATATCTTTTCGTGTTCTTTGTTCTTTTCCTTGTTCTTGTTATTTTTCCTTCTTTTTGAGTTTCTTTTGAATTTCGACTTAGGCACATAGATCCTGCTTGGATTGCGTCGAGCCAAGGACCTTTTTCTCCTCAAGGGAGGCTATCGGAAAAGGATCAAACCGATTACGGGTCCGGATTAACAATAATGCGCCCAAACTTGACTAATTACGCCCAAACTTGACTGAATATTCCTTAGAATTGGAATGGCAACAAGATACAATGGGGAATCTACCTATTGTTAAGAAACAACGACGAATTCACCGGAAAAAGTAACCAAACTACCGGTTGTTAAGAAACAACGGTGGACTTGGAAAGTAACCGCTACAAGCTAAGCTAGAGTCTAGGAAAAACTGTAAAGGAAAGCTGTAAAGAAAGTAGTAAAGATACAAAGAAGTAAATTTGATAAAGGAATTTGGGGGTTGGATTGATCTCCAGGATTCTGTACATGGCTTCCCCTATTTATAGCCGGAGCTTGGTAACCGCTCCTCCGGCTGATCCCCCTGAGCCGATTCCAATATCTCCTCAATCGGCTGATTCAATTCTATTTCGGCCGAAATCTCTTCCCTCCGAAATCTTCCTCCGTTCGAGTTTCTTCTTCTATTTTGGATCGTTCCCTTTTAATTTCTCGGCCCAATAGATTTCAAGCCCACCTCTTCTTAGAGATCCTTCTTCGGCCCATGTTGTATGGCCCATTTAACTCCTTGTGGCCCATGGCCCCAACAGATGCCCTCCTTACTTGGGCGAATTTTCATTCTAGAAAGAGCCCAAGTAAAAATTTTCAACTTCCCCTTTTCGTGCGCTAACTCCTCCTTGGAACCCGGCCACGTCTCTTCATATTCTTCTTATTCTACCGTTTATTCTCTCCTTTCGCTTGTCTACTATTCATTTTGTTTTCTTCATAACATTTTCTTCTCTTCCTAATGGCGCAACCGACTCTCTCGCCTTCTTCTCTAAAGATAAAAAATATTGAAGATTCCTTCGCCAAAAATCTTCACTTCGTCTTACTGATGACGGTCTCACTACTCTTGGACCCCTCGCTACTTTTGTCGAGGCCGCCGCCTCTGTTTCTACTTTCTTCGGTGAATCGAAGACAATCCCTTTGTTTTCGGACTACTTTTCCGCTAAACTTTTCGGTCCCATCAGTACTTGGCCCCTCGTAACTCCAGAACATGTTGCCTGGTATGAACGGGTACGTCCTCAATGTGAGTCGATTTGGTTGTCCACCGGCATTAATCATTTGATTAAGTTGAGCGTTCAACCCTTTCCTTCTGATTACCGGCACATCCAAGCCCTTCTTTGTTTCTGGAATTCTTCCATCAACTGTTTCTGCTTTCCCTGGGGTATTATGACCCCAACTATTGAAGATGTTAAGCTCCTTTTGGACTTACCCTCTCTTTGAAAACACTTCTTGGGTGTTACTGGTTCCGAAAAACCCTCGATGAAATCCACCGGCTATTCTTCGGGACTCACTTTTGCCTTATGGATTAATCGATATTGCGGTGACAAGCCTGAGCTTCTCAAGCCGGAACCCGTGGCTTTCATAATGCATTTTCTTAGCCGTTTTTTCTGGTGTACACCCGCCAAGAATGTTATTCTCGAGAGTTATCCTTTGGCGGAGTCGCTTATGGATAAAACCCACTTGCCTCTCACCGATTACTTTTTAGTTCACCTGTACTCTGGCATTTCATCCCAGGTGCATGGGTAGGCTGAAGGTTTCCTTAATAGATCGCACGACCCTCTTTGGTTTCTTCACCTTTGGCTTGCTTGGCAATTCAGAGATATTTCTGGTTTTGAGCCTCAGTCTCCTGATACTACTTCCCCTTCGGCCAACGATCTCCTCGGGATTCGTTTTCCCGATATGCGTATTGAGCAATGGATTTACTACTTCATGAACAGGCTTCCTCTTGATTCTTCTTCTTGTTACCTTTACTCTGGTACTCCTAACAGTTGGGTTTCGGCTATCAATAATCCTCCCTTTGGTGTATCTCTTCCGCCGGCGTTGGCTCAAGTCTGGAATGCTTGTATCATTCCTCGTCACATTTTCAACTGCTCATTATCCGTTCTTCCTAATCATTCTATCCTTTCCGAGGTTTATAACCCTCACTTGGTCGGCCGACAATTTGGTTTTGCTCAAGATATAGTCGTTCCTCTTTACAGAGACCCGAATCGGTTCAATAAATCTTTTAAAGGATTCGGTCCAGAGGATAGCCGACGTCTTTGCCGAACGTGGGCCGTCCGAATTTGCAACTTTGAAGTTTGCTCCTTTGACGTCCGCCCTAGCTTATCGACAAAGCGTTTCGTCGCCTGGTGGGAAAAAGTTCTTTCTCGCGCTAACTTACGGACCTTCCTCATCTCTCGTGGTTTCCCAGTTATTATGATGTTTTCCATTATTGAATCAGCCCCCGGTTACTCCTGTTCTTCTCAAGAGGATGACCCTTTACTTCCTTTGCTTAGTAAGTCTCTTTGGTTCTTTATTCTATTGTGTTATATACTTTTCTCAAGCTTTCTTTTCCATTTTCCTCTCTTCTCTTTTTTCCTTTTTTAGGAGCTTTTGATGGCACATCGTCTCTTCCGCCTAGCTCACATATTTCGTCTGCTCCTGCTGCTCCGTTGAAGTGAAAGCGTCCTGCCCCGAGTTCGGGAAAGTCGAAAGGCAAACCTGTCCCCAAAGCCCGAAGACGGTCGACTTGCTCGCCTCTCCCCGGATCGGCTGTATCTATTGATCAGGTTTCCTGTAATTCCTTTCCTTTGTTCCTTTAAGCTATTTTCTGTCATTTTGCTGATTCTTTCCCTCCCCCCCCCCCCCCGTTTTTTTAGACTCGCCGATCTGCATTTTCATCTAGTCCTTCCGTGTTCCCTGATCCTTCACCTGGCCCGAATGACACGCCTCATCGTTCCATCATTCCTCATCCGGCTCTTGACACTATCGATGAGACTTCGGCCATTGTTTCCGGTATGCTTCCTGCTTCATCAGCTGGCCTGGGGCCAAGGTCATCCTCCTACCTTTGGGGTTGGTGATATTGATTTAACCACCCCTGATCCGACTATTTCTTTGACGTCTGCTCTGCCTCCCTCTTCTTCTGCTTCCCTTCCGGACCCCTCTTTTGGCCGTGTCCGACAAGAAGGGACAGTTCTTGGTGATGTTGTTCCCTCTTCTCCTTTTTCCGATAGGAGTACTTTGGATGATTTCTTTTCCCCTTCCTTTTCTCTTCCTTCGTCTAAATTTCCTAATTCTTTCAAGGCTTGTTTGGACAAATTGGAACGTCTAATTTCCTGTCAGCCTGATGCCTTTTCGGTTCAAACCAAGCCCATCCTCTTGCTTCTTTCGCACATTAAGCAGGCATTCTCTGAAGAACTTCTAGCCTCTGGTTTGGCAGACACCCATCAGGCAATGCTCACTTGCCTTTTATGGCTGGACCTAGAGCTCCCCGACATTTTGGCTACTCGTAAAAGACTTGATGATGAGCAAGCCTCTCTTACCCTTCACAAGTTGGAGTTTGATAAGCATTCTTCCGATTATCATGCTCATATGGATAAGTTGTCAGCTAATGACGATCTTCGACTCAAGTATTTGGATCGTCTCTCTGCCATTGACTCGGAAATCAGCCGACTCCAGCATGAAGCGCAAGGCGTGAGGAGTGCCTTGGCTGAAGTAGACAAGGAATCGGCTCATCTGCAAGGTCTTGTGAAGCAGTTCCATAAATCCGCCCAGGCTCCAAGAGATAAGCTTGCTAGTCTCAAAGAGAAAATGGATTATCTTTCTTTGAGGTTGTCCTTTAGTGACGACATCATTGGTATTTTCCGTGGTTTGTGGTCGGATACTCGAGCTGTAGTTGACCGAATTTGCTCTATCGCGGCCCAACTCCCTTCTGCACCGGATGCTTCCACGGTCTCAAATAACCCGGTTGTCGACCCTTCTGTAGGGGATAATCCGAAAGATTCTGGTAATATTTAGTTTGTTCTCTTGGTTTTGATGATATATGATGATTATGCCCTTCTTCTTTTTTGATTTCTCTTCTTAGATGCTCAGTTTGAACTTCTTCAAGATGCTTCTGAACATCTTCTCTTGTCTCAACCTGATGACCCTCCGGTTTCGGCCGAAGCTGAAGCTCGATCATTCCAAGAATTTCAATCGGTCTTGAACTCTGCTACTGCCCGCAATTCGATCGTTGCCCTTTCCAGTGGTTTCGACGATGACATTGCTTATGACTTGAGTGGAGATTGAGATTTTTCCGTTGTTGTCGTTATTCGGATGTAATTATGAACTATAGCCCTTTTGACTTTTTTCTCTTTTTGGCTAGATTTTTGATGTATCCTTTGATGTACTTCTGATTCTCCCTTTTGGCTATCTTTTGCCAGTGATAATCGGCCATTTCGCTTTTTGTAGCTTGTACTTGTCCGAAAAAATGTACTTCTGGATTTGTATCTTTTACTCTCTGCAATACGATTCGTATCTTTTTCGAATCCCGCAATTTTCGGTCTTCTTGACTACTTCCTGAATGTTAGCAGTTTTTTATGGGGAATCAGCTGTAACGTCTCCCCATAAATAACTTTTAATATTGACCGTTTCTCATGCCGAATACTTATCTCTTTCCTATAAATACCTGGCTTTCACTGTTGTTTATTCACTACTTCTTCATATTTTCCTTTTAGCAAAATGATTTCTCCTCCTACTTGGCTCGACCCTCTATCTCCGGTGCCCCCATGGTCTCTGGATGTCTCTCTGCAAGGATCTCCAGACGTGGTACGAAAACTTTTTGCCCATGCGGCACGAGTTCAGCTAATATCCCACCCACCATGTTCGTTTGGGCGAGGATCTCTACCGGTTATTCCAAATGCAGGTCTCGATGGTTATGCAGACGCGCTTCTTTTCGGCTTTGCGGTTGCATATCCTGTCGGACCTTGTCTAACGGGGAACCCACTTCTTTTTGTGGTTTCCCCATTCTTTTCTCCCTTCCACCTCTTTGGGTGACTGCCTCGCTGTACTCCTCTTACTCCTGTCTGAGGTAGTGCGGAGGCTGCACCCGAGTTTGACTTCTACCTCTGGGGTGTTGTACCGTTCGTTATAGCATTCCCAGGGGTCGAGGTTAGGTGGTTGGATTATTCGGCACTGCTGTTCTGTAATCAATGATCTTGCCATCGCCGATAGCTCCAGGCGGCATTTGTACAAGGCTGGGAATCCTCCAGTTCCTTTTCTTAGGACCTTTCCCTTGTATATGCCTTCTTAGAATAGGACGTTTCCCTTGTATATTGTAATTTCGGACTATTGACGCCGCTTTCGGCCGAAGTAGCTCCTCTTTGTAATATTTCATCCATGAAATAAAAATCTTTTCCTTTCTGTTCACTTAATGTTGATCCCAGACTGAAGCATAATATTTCTTCATGTATCTTGCATTTTCTGGATTTGACATTTGTTCTCCATTTTCGTCCACTAAAATGTATGCTCCATTTGGTAATTTCGTCTGAACAATAAATGACCCTTCCCAATTGGGGCTCCACTTACCTAATCTGCCATCCTTCTGTTTGGGTGGCCATATAACTTTCCACACTAAATCACTGACTTCAAATCGCTTAACACAAATTCGCTTATTGTACCAATCGGCCACAATATCTTTATCTTTCTGCAAATTTTCAAATGCTTGCACCCGATCGGAATTCAAGTCTAATAATTTGTCTTTCATTGCGTGATCATACTGTTCGGCCGACATCAGATCTGCTTGACTTGTTCTTAAGGTCGGCACTGTTATTTCGGCTGGAAGTACTGCATCCATACCATAAGTCAGCTGAAATGATGTAAATCCAGTGGCTGAAGTCTTCGCATTTCGATAAGCCCACAATGCTTCGGATAACTTTTCATGCCACTTCCTCGGCTGATCTTCAATCATCTTCCTTATAATTCCTATTAGCTGCTTATTCGTGGCCTCTGCTTGCCCATTCCCTTGTGGATAATATGGTGACGAATGCATGATTTTTATTCCGTACTCTTCTGCAAAGGCCTTGACTTTCTCTCCCACAAATACAGTTCCTCTATCTATTAAAATCGTCTGTGGAATTCCGAATCTGTAGATCAACTGCCTCTTAATAAACTCGATTACCTCTTCTTGCGAAATACTAACATACGCTTGAGCTTCGACCCATTTCGTGAAATAGTCCGTTGCCACTAGCACGAACTCATGTCTTTTCGACGAAGAGGGATGAATCTTTCCAATGATATCCATAGCCCATCCTTGAAATGGCCATGGCTTGATCATATATGTAGTTCTTCGGCCGGTAACTTTTGAATCGGCCCGTGCTTTTGAAATTCGCGGCATCCTTTGGTATATTTCTCACAATCGACCCCCATATTCGGCCAATAATATCCCATCCGGATAATACTCCACTTCATCGATTTTCCTGCCCGATGTGCGCCGCATATTCCTTCATGAACTTCTCCCATTACTCTTTTGGCATCTTCTTCTCCAACACACCTGAGTAATACTCCATCAATGGCTCGCTTGAAGGGTAACCCTCCTATCACTACGTAATCCATCGCCTTCCGCTTTTCGGCTGGATTAGCTTCGGATGGATCCTCCAACGTTTGTGCTATCTTCTTTATCCAATCGGCCTTTTCTGTTTCGGCCAAATGTATTTCCATATTTCCTGCTACCGGCATTAGCCGATATCTGGCTGCATGTTGAGCCAATTCGTTATCTAATTCGTTCTTCTCCCTTGGGATGTATTCGATATACACCTCGTCGAATTCTTCCAACAAACTAATTGCTTCTTCGTACAATCTGATTAATTGAGAACTTTTGACCGAAAAATCTCCTAATAACTGCTGAATAACTATTTGCGAATCTCCTCTAATTATGATAGCTTTTACTCCTTCTTCTATTAGTCGCTGTAACCCCGAAATCAATGCTTTGTATTCGGCTTGGTTATTCGTATAGGAACTCGGTAATTGCACGAAGTATTTGTATATCTTGCCCTCCGGCATATGTAGAGTAAACCCTGCCGCAACTCCTAAGGCGGCTTTGGAACCATCGAACATCATTATCCACGTATGCAGATATATAATTCCTATTTCGTCTATTTCTTTCGGCCGAACTTGATCTTCGATATCATCGGATATTGGAAGTATCGCATGATCGGCCAAAAAATCGGCTACAACTTGTCCTTTCATAGCCCTGAGTGGTCGATATTTCAAGTCGTACGCATTTAACTTCATGGCCCATTTGGCCATTCTTCGGCTACAGATCGGATCATTCTGTCATACCACCTATTTTTCGTGCATTTTTGTAAACTTTTGAACTACGTTATGGCTTGATCCCTTCATAGGGTACGTAGGCAGCTTAGAAGTTTAATTCTAAGTTCAGTCACAGAATAATAAAACAAACAAAAGACCTTAGCACGAGAAAATCCGAAACACAACTTCGAGGACGAAGTTGATTCTTAAGAAGGGTAGACTGTAATACCCGGGAATTTTGCAACATAAAACAATAATTAAATAAGTAAAACTAATAACTAAATAAATAATACAATAATAAAATAAATAAACAATAAATGAAATAAATACAATAAATAATAAATTCAGCAAATAAATAAATAAAGATAAGGAAATGAGAAATGAGATTTAACTTAAAAAGGAATTAAAGGAATTTAATTAAATAAAGAGAATTATTAAAGGTAAATAAATTGTACACCGAAACCCGACACCAATGAACTCGAGAATTCGAATCCGAACATGCAATTAGACCCGAGTAAAAATTTAGAGAGAAAGTAGGAACCCGAAGATACCCCGGAAATCGGAATACGGGAGCATAGGGGGATAGAAGTCCGAAAGAGAGGAGGAATGGCACGACGGATTGCACGACCCGCCCGGACTGAAGTCCAGGCGAGTGCCGCGCGGTGGCCGCGCGGTCAAAGGGAAACGAGCGCGCCACGACCGCACCGTTTGACAGATTCGCCCGTGCGAGATTTACTCGCCCGAATCCGGATTTTCCGACTTCGGTTGAACACCATTCAGCTCAAGACCCTTAGAGGCAGACTTTGGACGCCCCCAGGTCTTATTTACCTCTAAATAAGCTCTCTTGAAAGCTCCGAACACTTTTCCAAAACCCTACAACTCTCTATACATCGAAAACCCTAATTCTGGAGTCGTCGGAGGCACGAAACCAAGGCAAGGACTGCGTGGACGAAATATTGAAGATCTCTAACGTTGTGGTAAGCTTCGATCCGATCCTTGTTCCATATACGATTCGAAAACGAATCCTAACCTTCTTCTTTTTCTTTCTACGCCCCGAATCGGATCTAGAACGTAGAACCCGACGAACGGAGAGGATAGACGGAGGACTGGAAGCCACGCCTTCGAAATAGACGATCCCGGATATCTACAAATCTGTAAGTTAATACTTACATGGTTTTGGGAGTAACTAAAACATTCAAACCTAAAAGTTTAAACAAATCTTTCGTAAATCTGCCAATGTATGTTTTTTACCGGCGCAATAGTTTTGTCGAATTTTTTCGAACCTTAAAACTACTTCAAACGGAAAAACGTAAACATGAAGAACGTTCCTAAGGCTTAGATCTATGTACTGTAAAATGTTCAGAATTTTTAGAGACGATTTGATATGTGAAATCCACCCGAAACCAAACTACTTGAAATTAAATTTTGAAATTCTTGACAGAACTTAGGTCCGATCTTGATCACGTTTTTGACATTAGTTCCAGACGGATTTAGATCTTTGGCCGAACATGAAAGTTGTAGATAAATGTCTTAAGAAGATCTCTGTAAAATTTCATTAAATTTGGAGTTGATTTGCTATGGTAGAGCATGATAATCTTGAACTGCTGTATACGAATTTCGGACAGATTAAGGTTATGATGAAAATTGATATATTTGACCTATTTCGGTATCTCAGATTGAAAAAGTTAAAACATGAAAGTTGTTCATCTCGATGTTTCTGAGTCAGTGATAAAATATCAGAATTTTTGGAATTAAACTCGATTTTTAATGAATTTTAGAGTAAACTGTGGTTGACCGAGTCAAATCTTGAAATCTTTTTGAAACGGTGAAACTAGCCTTTAAGGTTTAAACGAGTAGAAGACTCTTTGAAATAATCATATGAAATCTGGAAATTAGGAAATTCCCTTTACAAACTTGATCCTTAAAATTAGGGGGTGAGTGCTCTGCAGGGTGCCCTCCTAACGATTCGCTTTGTGCCTATATGGACGATGGTGACCCCGCGCGAAATATTTGAGATATGTTGCCAAAACGGCATGAGATATATGGCCTACTCTCTCGTGAATATCCTTATGGGTTTCCGAGGCTCCGGAGTGGTACTGGGTATGGCAGATACGGCTGCGGCCGCCGGTTTCCGGCTAAACTTGTTGACATCGCGATGAAATCGTGAAACTCTTGAAATACTAAATCTTGGGTGTAATGGGGATAGTTAAATATTAAATTGTTGTCTTTTAAATTATTAAATGTTTTATTTAAATTAATTATGGCTTTATTTAATTTAGTTATGAATATTATCATACTTTTATGTAAATATTAAATTAATGGCTTTTAAACCCTACGATCATGCATGTGTTAACTTACTCAGCAAGTTGTGCTGACCAAACCATTTTATTTTCCTTTTCCCTTACAGAGTATGTGGAATGATCATGAGCACAGTCATGCATGGGGGAACTATATTTTTGCAAACCTTATTATTAAATTTTTGCATTAGACATTAGAATAAACGGGCCTGTTTAACCCGTGTTTTGACCATGTTGGTCGTATTTACATTTCCGATGCAATATTATACTTAAATACTATTTCCGCTGCGCTATGATATTATTATTATTTTCGAGACTATATTGTATGAGCTGTTTGCAAATGCTTTAAATATTTTTAAACACTGAAATACCTAGCCTTGCATCTCTTTAGTAAGCCGGAGAAATCGTGTTTTACTAGGGAGGTGTGGCGGTGACATCCCTACCTGGGTGACAAAAAACCGGGGTGTTACAAGTTGGTATCAGAGCCCGTTAATTTTTAAACTATTATTTTTAAACCATTATTATTTTTAAAATACTATTAATATTTTGACTATTATTTTAAATTTTAAAGTATTATTTCCATGGAAAGATTTTTATTTTAAAACCCATGGAAAAATATATATATAGTGCATAAATATTTTGGGGGGAAATCATCATTTGCATGTGCATATTGCATCTCTTTTATGTAGAGAACTTAGAATCTTGGCGAATTTCAACTTAGAATCTTGGCGAATTTTAACTTAGAATCTTGACGAATTTCAACTTAGAATCTTGGCGAATTTCAACTTAGAATCTTGGCGAAGTTTAACCTAGAATCTTGGCGAATATTAACTTAGATCTTTTGCTTGCGCTAGATGGCTAGTCAAGATATGATGCAGTTGATGATCAAAATGATGAACGTTCATCTTGATTCCCAACAAACCATAGAACAAATGAAATACCGTATGACTCAATTGGAGGCAAATTTGCACCACATGGGCAACTTGAGAGAGGCGGATCACCACCGCATAAACCAACTCGAACGCCAAGTCCAAACCCTCACTACACAAAACCTAATACTGAAGGAACACATCGATGCTCATGGGCAAGACTTGAACACTATCTTTGACGATCTACCACCGCCAAGTTCGGAGGAGGAAGACCCGGAAGAGGATCCCGCTACCCCACCGGAGGACGTCTTGAGACGCTAAGAATTCTACTTATAGTAGATACTATTTTGCTAGGAAAATATTTCTACTTTTGTACTAAAATCTCGTTTAAGGAAATAAAATGCCCGATTTATTTATGATAAATTGAAAAAAAATAAAATTTAATCCGGACAGACCTGTCCGTACGACAAAAAAAAATCGAAATATAAATAAAATAACAAATTAAAATAAAACCCAAAAAGCGTACGACGCTTCTTAGTTCGATCGAGCACCACGTGCGATATTACGAAGCACACGCATATTTATAGAAATTGTTTAAACTATAGTTTCACAAGTCCTAATCCACCCTATTTGTACCAGAATGGCACCCAGAGGAAGAGGAAGAGGAAGAACTCAACTCGCTCCCCAAACCACCACTGAAACACCTACTGAAACACCTCATAATGTCACGGAACCGGCCCAACCTATAGAGGAACAACCCCAAGGTGCGCAGGACGCCCCCGCACCGAACCATGTGGGCGATCGTCTTCGGACGATAGAGGAGGTTTTGATTGCGCTAGGGAACGCGCAAGTCAACCAGGGCCAAGCTGCGGCGGTACCTCCGCCTCAAGCTCGCCCTAACTACTTGGCAATGGTGAATCCCTACCAGCCACCCCACTATGCTGGTGAGGAGGATCCAGCCAAACTGGAGGAATGGATTCGGACCTTTGACAAGCTGCTGGGAGCAGTGAAATGTCCCGAAGGAGAGAGGGTGCATGTCGCTTCGTACTACTTGGGAGGCAAAGCGGACGACTGGTGGCAGGCAACTCAAGCCAAGATGACTGAAGATGACGAGCCTTACTCTTGGACGGAAATGATGGAACTACTCAGGGATCGATTCTATCCCTTGAGTACTAAAGCTGCCATGTACGAAGAATTTCTGTCAACTGAAGCAAGGAGGCCAAACCGTACAAGAGTACTACACTCGATTCAAGGAGTTGGCGAGGTTCGCACCAAGACTCGTACCCACGGACGCAGAGAAAGCACAGAAGTTCGAGATGGGACTGAACCTGTCTGTTCGCGAGGTGATCGCGGGGGTACACTACCCCGATTTGCAAGTTGTGTATGACCGCGCTGTGGCAGTAGCGCGTGTGCAGCAACTGAAGAGAAGGGTGAGTGGGGAGTCCAGCAGGGGTCCCCAAGACAAGAGAAACCGGGACTCGAGAAGCGAGAACAACACTGGAAGGAACGAACAGCGGAGAGGGTCGAATAGGCCACAACAAAACAACAATGGGAGAAGGTTTAACCAAGAAGAACCCATACCACCCTGCCCAAGGTGTGGACGACCCCATCTGGCGAGGGGATGCCCTCAACAGGGCGCCTGCTTCCGATGTGGTTGAATAGGTCACATACGTCGGGAGTGCCGAACTAGGCTTGAAAACATAACGCAAAGGGAGGACTTGGTCACGGGGCAGGAACAGCCTCAGAACCAAAATGGGAGGAATGGATAACCAGGGGTATAGACCCCCTCAAAACCCATTTAGGCCGCCGAATCAGAACCAGAACCAACGACCTCCGCCACCGCAGAATCAAAACCAACAGCAAAACCATCAGCAGAATGCGAATCAACAGGGCAACCAAGGACGCTCTGTGGGGAGACTCAACGTGGTTAACCAAGCGGACGTGCCTGCACAAGGAGAAGTGATGGCAGGTACATTTCATGTTTTGAATACACCCCTTAGAGTTCTATTTGATTCTGGAGCTAGTTGCTCGATCATAGCATCAAGGATAGTGCCTGAGTTAGATTTACCTAAGTGCGAGAGAATTAGCTTAGGAATTCAATTGCCTTCTGGAGAAGTAGTATCTTGCTCTAAACGATATAACGGAATTCCTATAGTGATAAAGAACGTAGAATTCTTCACGAACTTAGTAGAATTTAACTTAAGAGACTTTGACATCATACTGGGGATGGATTGGCTATCCCAGTATAAAGCGGTGATCGAATGCCAAAAACAAAAGATCACCTTGTCAAAAAGTAGGGGAAAGAGAGTTATCTTCTACTCTCAGCCCCCTAAGAAGAGTAATAAAATCGTTAGTGCACTCAAAAAAAGTAAACTTGATGCGTAAGGGGTATGAGCTATATGCGTGCTACGTGCACAACTTTGAGGCGGAAGAGAACAAGGTTGATAGCATACCAGTGGTAAGAGAATACCCGGATGTGTTTCCTGAAGACATCCCGGGAATGCCACCTGAGAGGGATCTTGAGTTCACTATAGATCTCATTCCGGGCACAGAGCCTGTCTCAAAAGCTCCGTACCGGATGGCACCACTGGAAATGAAGGAGTTAAAAGACCAACTTGAGGAGCTGTTAGGAAGGGGTATATAAAGCCGAGTACTTCCCCCTGGGGAGCACCGGTTTTATTTGTTAAGAAGAAAGACGGAGGATTACGTCTTTGCATAGATTATCGAGGATTGAACCAAGTGACTATCAAGAATAAATACCCTTTGCCGAGAATAGAGGATCTATTTGATCAACTGAAGGGAGCTTCAGTATTCTCGAAGATCGACTTACGATCTGGGTATCACCAGTTGAGAATTACCGAGAAAGACATTCCGAAGACGGCGTTTCGAACTCGATATGGTCACTACGAGTTCACAGTGTTATCCTTTGGGTTAACAAATGCTCCGGCAATGTTCATGAACCTCATGAATAATGTATTTCGAGAGCTGTTAGATCAGTGTGTAGTGGTGTTCATTGATGACATCCTGATCTACTCGAAAAACGAGGAGGAGCATGCCCAGCACTTGCACCAAGTGTTAGGGACCTTGCGAAAGAATCATCTATACGGCAAATTGTCCAAATGCGACTTTTGGTTGAAGGAAGTAGCATTTCTTGGACATATAGTATCCGCTGATGGAGTTTCAGTGGATCCGGCAAAAGTCTCTGTTGTAACTGAATGGGCAACTCCAAAGAGCCAAACTGAGATAAGGAGTTTCCTTGGATTAGCCGGGTACTATAGACGGTTCGTGAAGGATTTTTCAAAAATCGCACGACCTTTGACCCAGCTACTGAAGAAGGGAGTAAAATACGTGTGGACAGAGGCTTGTGAGATAGCGTTTCTAGAACTGAAGAAAAGACTCACAACCACACCCGTATTAACACTACCATCAGAGAATGGTGACTTTGAAGTTTATAGTGATACTTCGAAGGAAGGTTTAGGTTGTGTCTTGATGCAAGACTCGAGAGTCGTAGCGTATGCATCACGCCAACTGAAACCTCACGAGGAGAATTATCCGACACATGACCTGGAGTTGGCAGCGGTCGTTTTCGCTCTAAAGATATGGAGACATTATCTTTATGGGCGGAAGTGTCGAATGTTCACCGACCACAAGAGCTTGAGATATATATTCACTCAGAAGGAGTTGAATTTGAGACAGCGAAGGTGGTTGGAACTTATTAAGGACTACGATTTGGAGATAGCCTACCACGAGGGGAAGGCGAATGTGGTAGCCGATGCCCTAAGTCGGAAAACCCAATACGTGACGAACTCGTTGGTAATTCCGCCGGCATTGTACAAGGAGTTGGCAAGATTGGAGTTAGAACTTGTGCATCCTGGCACAGTGAGTGAAACGATCAACGCCATGGTCGTAGAAACTCCAATATTGGACGAGATTAAGCTCGCCCAACCGGGCGATGCGAAACTCGAGAAGATAAAGGGGTATATTGCCGAAGGAAAGGCAATAGGATTTGCTGTCCACGAGGATGGAAGCATTCGTTTCAAAGGGAGATGGTGCGTGCCCCTTAAATGTGCCGAGTTGAAGCGAAGATTGATGGAGGAAGGGCACAACACGCCATATTCAGTGCATCCCGGAGGCGACAAACTTTACAAAGATCTGAAGAAGATCTATTAGTGGCCGGGAATGAAGAAGGAAGTGGCAGACTTCGTGGTGAAATGTCTCACCTGCCAAAAGGTTAAGGCAGTGCGACATAAACCCCTAGGACTGAAGCAACCACTAGAGATTCCAAGTTGGAAGTGGGATAGCATCTCGATGGACTTTGTCTCGGGATTACCCCGATCACCTAAAGGCATGAACAAGATTTGGGTGATTGTGGATAAGCTAACGAAGACAGCCATATTTATCCCGATGAAGGACACGTGGACTATGGACCAATTGGCCCGAGCCTACGTTGATAATATGGTACGACGACATGGAGTACCACATGACATCATTTCTGATAGAGACAGTAGATTTGTCTCTCACTTTTGGACGGAGTTACAAAAAGCTCTCGGTACTCAAATCAAAATGAGCACCGCATTCCACCCGATGACGGATGGTCAAACCGAGAGGACAATCCAAACACGTGAAGACATGCTGAGAGCATGCATGTTGGAATTTAAGGGAAATTGGGAATCTCCTTTACCCTTAATCGAATTCTCTTATAATAATAGCTACCATGCTAGCATTGGCATGACACTTTTCGAGGCGTTGTATGGACGAAGGTGCCGGAGCCCGTAACGATAAGTCGGTGGTAGTGGGACCACAACTTATCGAAGACATGGCTCAACAAATCAAAGTGATTCAAGGAAAAATGAAAGCCGCGCAAGACCGTCAGAAGAGTTACACTGACGTGAGACGACGAGACTTAGAATTTCAAGTGGGAGATAGGGTCATGCTAAAGATATCACCCATTAAGGGGGTGATGCGCTTTGGCAAACGAGGAAAGTTGAGTCCTCGATACATTGGACCTTATGAGATTCTAGAACGAGTCGGAAATTTAGCCTACCGACTGGCTTTACCGCCACAATTAGATCGAGTTCATAATGTTTTCCATGTCTCACAACTAAAGAAGTATGTGCCGGACCCGACACATGTACTTCAGCCGGAGATAATTGAACTCGATGAGGATTTGACTTACGAAGAAGTCCCAGTACGAATCCTAGACACTAAGGAGCGAGTAACGAGGAACAAAACCGTCAAAATGATCAAGGTTCTTTGGTCGAACCACGAAAGTGAGACGGCAACTTGGGAGGTAGAATCCGACATGAGAGAACGCTACCCGACACTATTCCAAACCGATACCGACACAGTTATGGGGACATAACTGCAATCTTAAGGGGGAGAGGATGTCATACCACCTATTTTTCGTGCATTTTTGTAAACTTTTGAACTACGTTATGGCTTGATCCCTTCATAGGGTACGTAGGCAGCTTAGAAGTTTAATTCTAAGTTCAGTCACAAAATAATAAAACAAACAAAAGACCTTAGCACGAGAAAGCCGAAACACAACTTCGAGGACGAAGTTGATTCTTAAGGAGGGTAGACTGTAATACCCGGGAATTTTGCAACATAAAACAATAATTAAATAAGTAAAACCAATAACTAAATAAATAAAACAATAATAAAATAAATAAACAATAAATGAAATAAATACAATAAATAAATAAATTCAGCAAATAAATAAATAAAGATAAGGAAATGAGAAATGAGATTTAACTTAAAAAAATTAAAGGAATTTAATTAAATAAAAAGAATTATTAAAGGTAAATAAATTGTACACGGAAACCCGACACCAATGAACTCGAGAATTCGAATCCGAACATGCAATTAGACCCGAGTAAAAATTTAGAGAGAAAGTAGGAACCCGAAGATACCCCGGAAATCGGAATACGGGAGCATAGGGGGATCTAAGTCCGAAAGAGAGGATGAAAGGCACGACGGATCGCACGACCCGCCCGGACCGAAGTCCAGGCGTGTGCCGCGCGGTGGCCGCGCGGTCAAAGGGGAACGAGCTTGCCACGACCGCGCCGTTTGACAGATTCGCCCGTGCGAGATTTACTCGCCCGAATCCGGATTTTCCGACTTCGGTTGAACACCATTCGGCTCAAGACCCTTAGAGGCAGACTTTGGACGCCCCTAGGTCTTATTTACCTATAAATAAGCCCTCTTGAAAGCTCCGAACACTTTTCCAAAACCCTACAACTCTCTATACGTCGAAAACTCTAATTCCGGAGTCGTCGGAGGCACGAAACCAAGGCAAGGACTGTGTGGATGAAATTTTGAAGATCTCTAACGTCGTGTTAAGCTTCGATCCGATCCTTGTTCCATATACGATTCAAAAACGAATCCTAACCTTCTTCTTTTTCTTTCTACGCCCCGAATCGGATCTAGAACGTAGAACCCGACGAACGGAGAGGATAGACGGAGGACTGGAAGCCACGCCTTCGAAATAGACGATCCCGGATATCTACAAATCTGTAAGTTAATACTTACATGGTTTTGGGAGTAACTAAAACATTCAAACCTAAAAGTTTAAACAAATCTTGCGTAAATCTGCCAATGTATGTTTTTTACCGGCGCAACAGCTTTGTCGAATTTTTCTGAACCTTAAAACGACTTCAAACGGAAAAACTTAAAAACACGAAAAACGTTCCTAAGGCTTAGATCTATCTACTGTAAAATTTTCAGAATTTTTAGAGATGATTTGATATGTGAAATCCACCCGAAACCGAACTGCTTGAAATTGGATCTTGAAATTCTTGACAGAACTTAGGTCCGATCTTGATCACGTTTTTGACATTAGTTCCAGACCGATTTAGATCTTTGGCCGAACATAAAAGTTGTAGATAAATGTCTTAAGAAGATATCTGTAAAATTTCATTAAATTTGGAGTTGATTTGCTATGGTAGAGCTTGATAATCTTGAACTGCTGTATACGAATTTCGGACAGATTAAGGTTATGATGAAAATTGATGTATTTGACCTATTTCGGTATCTCGGATTGAAAAAGTTAAAACAGGAAAGTTGTTCATCTCGACGTTTTTGAGTCAGTGATAAAATTTCAAAATTTGTGGAATTAAACTCTATTTTTAATGAATTTTAGAGTAAACTGTGGTTAACCGAGTCAAATCTTGAAATCTTGTTGAAACGGTGAAACTAGCCTTTAAGGTTTAAACGAGTAGAAGACTCTTTGAAATAATCATATGAAATCTGGAAATTAGGAAATCCCCTTTACAAACTTGATCCTTAAAATTAGGGGGTGAGTGCTCTGCAGGGTGCCCTGCTAATGATTGACTTCGTGCCTATATGGACGATGGTGACCCCCGCGCGAAATATTTGAGATATGTTGCCAAAACGGCATGAGATATATGGCCTACACTCTGGTGAATATCCTTATGGGTTTCCGAGGCTCCGGAGTGGTACTGGGTATGGCAGATACGGCTGCGGCCGCCGGGTTCCGGCTAAACTTGTTGACATCGCGATGAAATCGTGAAACTCTTGAAATACCAAATCTTGGGTGTAATGGGGATAGTTAAATATTAAATTGTTGTCTTTTAAATTATTAAGTATTATATTTAAATTAATTATGGCTTTATTTAAATTAGTTATGAATATTATCATGCTTTTATGTAAATATTAAATTAATGGCTTTTAAACCCTACGATCATGCATGTGTTAACTTACTCAGCAAGTTGTGCTGACCAAACCATTTTATTTTCCTTTTCCATTACAGAGTATGTGGAATGATCATGAGCACAGTCATGCATGGGGGAACTATATTTTTGCAAACCTTATTATTTAAATTTTTTGCATTAGACATTAGAATAAACGGGCCTGTTTAACCCGTGTTTTGACCATGTTGGTCGTATTTACATTTCCGCTGCAATATTATACTTAAATACTATTTCCGCTGCGCTATGATATTATTATTATTTTCGAAACTATATTGTATGGGCTGTTTGCAAATGCTTTAAATATTTTTAAACACTGAAATACCTAGCCTTGCATCTCTTTAGTAAGCCGGAGAAACTGTGTTTTACTAGGGAGGTGTGGCGGTGACATCCCAACCTGGGTGACCAAAAACCGGGGTATTACACATTCATCATAATTTTGACTATGTCAACCGAAGTTACCACTATCACTTGCCTTGGTTGAATATAATATTCTAGCTTCTGGCATGCATGATAAAGACTCAAACATAGTTTATGAATCGGCGAGTACCTTAGTTCTGCATCCCTAAGGATTCGACTTAGATAGTAGATCGCCCGATCTCTTCCTTCATCGTCTTCTTGGGCCAACAACGCTCCAATAGACTCTTCAGCTGATGCTATATACAGCTTCAACGGTCGGCCTAAAATTGGAGGGACCAACACTGGTGGATTCATTAAAGCTTGCTTCAATTGCTCAAAGGCCCTTTGTTGATCGACTCCCCATTCGAATTCCTCCTCTTTCTTCAGCCTCAGTAAATCGGTTAGTGGTTTCGACTTCCCAGCCGCATTTGCCAAGAATCGTCTCAAGAAACCGATCTTCCCAAGGAATTTTTGCAGACTCTTCTTATCATGTGGAGGCTTGGCTTCTTGGATAGCTCTGGTCTTGTTTGCATGAACTTCTATACCTTTATTATATACCAAGAACCCAAGAAAATTCCCTGCTTGCACTTCAAAAGCACACTTGGCTGGATTCATTTTGACTCCATGTAGCCTCATTCTTGCGAATACACTCCGCAAATAGTCCAAGTGGCTTTCCATGTCTTTGGATCTGACCATGACATCATCGATGTAGACTTCGACGCATTCTCCTATTAGATCATGAAAGACATAGTTCATGGCCCTTTGATAGGTGGCTCCTGCATTCTTTAACCCGAACGGCATCACTACCCATTAATATATCCCTATAGCTCCAGGGCATCGAAATGCAGTTTTATGCACATCTTCTTCGGCCATAAAGATCTGGTTGTATCCAGAATATCAATCCATAAAGGATAGCATCCCTTGTTTTGCGGCCGAATGAATTAACAAATCGACAATAGGCATCATATATTCATCTTTAGGAGTGGCTATATTAAGATTTCTGAAATCAATACAAACTCTTAATTTCCCATTCTTCTTTATTACATGAACGATATTCGACAACCACTCTACATATTTAGCTGGCCTAACGAATCCGGCCGCTAACAACTTTTCTATTTCTTCCTTTATTTTCGGGACTATTTCGGGAGCTGCCCTCCTGGCCGGCTGTTTGTGCGGCCTAAATCCTTCTTTGATTGGTAATCTGTGCTCCACAATTGATTGTTCCAATCCTGACATCTCTGTATAGTCCCACGCGAAGCAATCCTTGAACTCTATTAACACCTCCCTGACTCGGTCCGTCGTCTGATGATCTAAATTCGCACTCAATGGGATCTCCCTTGGGTGCTCATCTGTACCAACATTGACCATTTTCAAGGGATCTTGAGCTTTGAACTCTGGTGTTTGTTTTGGAATTGCATCCATAAGTTCGCTCCAACTGGCTTTCTCTTCCGAAGATCTGAGTTCAGCCGATTCGAACTCGATCATTTGTTTCGGTTGTCCGTTCATCATTTACTTTGATCATCAACTGGCCGTTCGTCGGCCTGATATCTGACCTCGAACCCCAAATCTGTCGCACTCAACGACCTGCGGGTATCGCTCCCCTACCACTGCTAGGAATGGTTGTATGGGCTCTTCATATAACACCGTATCAATTCGACCGGCTGAGCTGACTGGAAACGGAGGCTGATCACCATCTACTTCTTCAACTGTGCCATCCTTTTTCCAGAACCACACCTTCTGGTGTAGGGTTGATGGCAAACATCGGGCTGTATGAATCCAGCATCGGCCTAATAGGGCCGCATACATGACTTCTGCATCCACTACAAAGAACATAGTCGGGATCGAAATCGTCTCGACTGTCACATCCACTATAATACATCCTTCGGCCGCTGTTTGTGCTCCCATAAAACTCAAGACTTTCATCCTTGTGGGCAGAAGATCATCTTTTGAACGGCCTATCTTCGTCAACGTAGACAATGGCATGATGTTGACGGTTGCTCCACCATCAATAAACATTCTTCTGAGCGGTCTCCCATTAACCCAACCTTTCACATACAAAGGCCTCACATGCTGAGACATCCTTGCAGTCGGGGGTAAAATCGTGTTTGGTTGAGCTTCGGGGATGAATGCTTCATACCCTTCTTCCACAACTTTCTCTGCTTCGGCCTCCGGCCGAAGTGCTTCTAGTTTGGCGAAAAATAAGTCCACAATGGGTTCTTCATCGCCGAAATATTCTCCCTCCTTCTGACAAAAGACCACAGCTGGTTCAGAATCAGACCAGTACTCCTCCTCAGTTGTTTTGGTCATTCCTACCATGTTCGCACTAGACCCCAAGTCAAACTTGAACTGGCCAATTGAAAGTGTATCACTATTCGGGACGATGTTCGTTTTTGGCTTTCATTCCCTAGTTCGGACTGGTCTAGGCTTCAACTCCTCCTTTACTTTCGTCTGTCCATTATCGGCTTTCGGCTGCATTATTTTCGACCGAAATTCAGTTTTGTTTTTCAGCCGATCCTGCCCTTCTTTCGGCTTCCTTTCTTCTTTTCCTTCGGCTGTTTTCAAACGAGCCGAAAATACTCTATTGAGGATCCTTCCTTAAAGAGGACGAGCAATCGGATGGGAAGTCCTCTTCCATATGCATCATTTCGTACTCCTCTTGTTCAAATGCGCCATCTGCTTTAAGCCGCTGCATCCTTCGTTTGAAAGTACGATACGATCCCTTTCCTTTCGGAGTCTTTTCCTCCCCTGCCCTCCAGGCTGAATTCTCAAATAGGCGTTGGCCGAAATGCCTCTTCTCTGGGGAATTCTGAACCCATCGGCCTACCTGAGTATTTGCTGGTGGCCTTCTGAGTTTCTTCATTTCGGGAGTGACAGCATCTTCGGGAACTGTGATCTGAATCACAGTCTTTCCGTTCTGCTTATCGGCTGTCAACTTCATCTCTGAATCCCAACCATTGGTTATGATTTTCAACGTTGGTTTCTCATTCTCATCTCCGAATTCGACCTTCTGATGTTTGTCCGATTGTTTGATCCATTCCTTTACTTCATAATTCCTTAATCGGTCAAAAACGTCCAAAATCTTCTCTTTCCCCTTCGGAGATCCTAACCGTCTCCACACTCCTGCCTTCTTCTGAGCCGATGGCTGATTTCCTAGCCGATTGTGCACGGAACTTTTACTGGATGATGGTTGGTCCCCCAATCGACCTATTCTGATCGGGATGCACCATCACCATGTTCGCAACGAGGAACAGATTCTTATCGATTGCCATGAGCCTATCCGGGAACTTCAATTTCCCATCATCGACATGCTTTTGGATTAGCTTCCTAAAATGTCCACAGACCACTGTAGAATGAGTGGCCGATCCGTGGAATCTACACCATCCGGCTTCCAATTGGTCTTTCGTTGGCTGCAGATTATTTCCTTTGAATTCCAACAATCCGTTCTTCTGGCAATAATCAAATATTTCATCCATCTGAGATAGATCGAAAGAATAAAACCTCTGAGATTCGTCTCTAACTTCTCCCTCTTTTTCCTTGCCTCTGACTAGCCGAAGAGCAGGACATGTCATGGGCTTCTTTATCACCAATTCGGCCCTTGCTACTTCGGCTAAAGCATGAATATCATCTGTATTATACTCTTCCTGAACTTCACACCTATCCAGAGATTCCGCAAACGATGCCGCTGACTGGATAGGCTGTGATCTGCCACTTTGACTTCGGCTTGATTTGAAAGCCGCTTGTTCTGCCAAATAAGTCTCCATTCTTATGGCTTCGGACGTTAATTCGACCACAGTCCTTGGTCTTGTGACCATCAATCTATCCTTGATGGCAAACTTCAAGTTCTGCTTCAGGATTTGAATATATTCATGCTCTGGCAGCATTGTCTTCATTTGAGCTTTAACGACATAAAATCTCTCTATAAACTCTGTGACTGATTCTGCCGCTTTCTGTTTGGTTGATGTTAAATCAACCACTGATACCTCAGGACTGGTGTTATAGAATCGGTCATGGAATAACCGCTCCATTTCAGCCCAGGTGTTAACCGATCCTGCTGGTAAATTAATGTACCACTCAAATGCTGGACCAGTTAACGATAAGCTGAACAATATCAACTTATGAAAATCGTTTTGCGCAATTCTGGTGCATTGAGCTGTAAATCGGCCAATATGTTCGATCGTGGACCGGCCGACCTCTCCAGAGAAATTATTGAAATCTGGAACCTTTACTCCTCTAGGCAGTGGATACTGCTCTTCGATATATTCGGGGTAAGGCTTCCTATACATCGGCCTGTTCTCCTGGCCGATGAGATTTCCAAATTGAGTGCGAATGATCTCAGCAATTAATTCCCCGTCAACCAGTTGTGGCGGATTCGGCTGCTGTGGTAAGTATTGTTGTTGAACCACTGGAGTAGGCGGTTGCACTATTGGTTGAGGCGGTTGATTCTGCTGATGATCGTGCCTTCGTTGCGGAAGGGCGAAAGGCCGTGGTCCCTGCCCTCCTAGCGGCTGATAGGCCTGCTGTTGAAAGTTGTGAGGATTTTGCATCGCAGGTGGTGGATTTTGCGCCATTGGTGCGTGCTGCGTTCCCATCGGATACATATTCCTCGCCAATTCGGCTCTGAACATAGCTGGCATTGCTGCCAGGATATTGCCTTCTATCTGGCGAACCGAATTGGTAACCGCCGCTTCAACCATAAATTGGACCTGATCTCAGAACCGCGGGGTCAAATCATCGTTCGAAAACTCCTGATTGTGGAATTCGACGGTCCGGGGAATCCTGGGGGGAATTCTCCGGTTTCTGATGTGCGTTCTTCCTGAATCGGCGGCAAATCGGTCCTTGCCGCCGTGTTAACCGCTGGAGTTTCTTGTTCAAATGCCATTCTTTGTCCCACTGGGCGTGCCACTGTTTGGCTTGCGTCGAGCCAAGGACCTTTTTCTCCTCAAGGGAGGCTATCGGAAAAGGATCAAACCGATTACGGGTCCGGATTAACAATAATGCGCCCAAACTTGACTAATTACGCCCAAACTTGACTGAATATTCCTTAGAATTGGAATGACAACAAGATACAATGGGGAATCTACCTGTTGTTAAGAAACAACGGCGAATTCACCGAAAAAAGGAACCAAACTTCCGGTTGTTAAGAAACGACGGTGGACTTGGAAAGTAACCGCTACAAGCTAAGCTAGAGTCTAGGAAAAACTGTAAAGGAAAGCTGTAAAGAAAGCAGTAAAGATACAAAGAAGTAAATTTGATAAAGGAATTTGGGGATTGGATTGATCTCCCAGATTCTGTGCATGGCTTCCCCTATTTATAGCCGGAGCTTGGTAACCGCTCCTCCGGCTGATCCCCCTGAGCCGATTCCCATCTCTCCTCAATCGGCTGATTCAGTTCTATTTCGGCCGAAATCTCTTCCCTCCGAAATCTTCCTCCGTTCGAGTTTCTCTTCTGTTTTGGATCGTTCCCTTTTAATTTCTCGGCCCAATAGATTTCAAGCCCACCTTTTCTTATAAATCCTTCTTCGTCCCATGTTGTATGGCCCATTTAACTCCTTGTGGCCCATGGCCCCAACAGATCCATGGCACGAATGGCTAGTGTTGTGACTGGGGAGATGTGATGAGCGGTGTCCGACAGTAGGCACGACTGCAGCGAACCCTCCACAAGAGCGACAAAAGAGCAGCGGCGAACTGTGCAACGAGGTAGGCTGCGAGCTGCGATGGCTAGTGTTGATGCCGATGCTGGTTCTACTTTCTAGTGCCGTACGCAATGGTTTGAGTGAATGGAATTGGGCTAAAGTGGGTTTCTGGGCTTATTGTTATGGATGAGGTAATAAATTTAAATATCTAAATATATATATTTTTTTTATAATTTTTAACTGTATATAAATATAAATATAATTTAAGTTATTACGAGTCAAAGAAAGTACAATATTTTAATTTTATAAAATTATTATATTTTAACCTATATAAATATAATATGAGTTATTAAGGGTTAAAAAAATATTTTAATATTGAAATACAAAATAGGACGGTTTTTATTGCGGATAAGGATGGTAATTTCACCCGTACCCGCCCAAAGTTCGATCCGCCGACCCAAAAAATGGATGACAATCCTAGAAAATGTGGATTCATATAGGGTGATGGGTGGATCGGGTCACAGATTGGGCCCGGGGATAGATTTCGCCTCATCCAGCACATCACCTGATCCATCACCCAACCTACCATCCAAACTATCAATCACCCATTATGTTTTATTTTATATATATATATATATATATATATATATATATATATACTCAATATGTTTTTAGTGAAAATAGAATGAGAACTTGGCCAAGCGGTCAAGTTCCCTGACCTTCAGATTGGAGTTCAATTTCACACCCCGCCTCCCTATCTATTATCTTTTATCCCTTTATAATTTGTGTGACATAAACTCTCACCACCCATTTCCTAGACTGTTCAAAGAAAAAAAAATATACGTAGTACGTTTTAGTAAAAACCCTAGCATGGTTTCCCTTAGTTTGAATTTCCACAGTTCTCCTACGCCATTCCAACATTCCACAATTTCTTCATAGTTCTGTTCCTTGCTCTTCAGCGATGAATTATTGGCTAATCTTCTTAATATCAAGACTCCTCGATATATTTTATAATTCTCCCGTTTGACTATTTCATTCTCGGTGTTCGATTCTTCCATTTTTGGGTCTTATTATCTCAATTGCACTTTGTTTCCTGTATTGCAAATCAAGTATGGTTTTCTAGACTTCTATAGTTCTAGTCTTCTTGGTTTGTCATTATTTCCTAGTTTATATATTTAGACTAGTTGGAATTATTTTGCTTGTTTCATTGGTATTATTTTGCTTGTTTGAATTTTATATGTGGATTTGTAATAGTTGAATAGACTTTATGATGTTCAAACATGAATTTACTTTAGATATACATTATTGTATGGTTTATGTATGTTTATTAAGAATTTTTGGCCCGAAAGATTCTAGAATACGATGTAAAGATCCAAACAAACTCCCTTCAACGATGGATACAGATGAGAGATCTATGTGCATTCACGTTTGTTATAGCAAATTTAGCAGTTTAGGTAATAATAAGATTTCAACAGCATATAAAATATTCTAAAATCTATTATGCACATGACCCACTTTTACTACCCAACAAATATCATTGAAGTGCTTAAGAGAACTCTACAAATAACTCTTGTTATTCAGGATAATATTATATAGGATCAAGTAATATTCTATTACATTTGACAACATAGAAACACACACACAAATGTTGGGACTTGGGACAATGAGATCATCACAGTATTTGAAACAATTATCTAGTACCCCAAAAGTAGGTTATTAAACTTCTTCCAGAAATCCGAAACAAGTGTCCTTTAGGAAGAGTTCACAGTTACGAATAAAGAAATGCATATTTGAACAATATCTCAAATCAAAAGCAAAGTGAACAATTGGTGCTTGACAAAACAATACCTTCACACTGGCTATAGTTTACAAAGAGACGATTAGTAAGCACAAACACAAATTTATATCTAAATGGATGAATTAGAAAAAAAAAAAAGGGTTTCAATTTAGGCTTCCCATACTTGGGAATGACACTAGTATCCACAAAAATGGGGCGGTAAGTTTAGCTTTTTCATCCATCAGTTTGTATATCCTGATCAATTCCAACCTTTATGAAGTTTTTCTCTCCAAGAGAAAGCCCAACCATAACTGCGAGAAGCTCAAACAACTATCAAATCCTCACAAAATGCTAAAGGGGAAAATTAGATCAATTACACAATTAAATAATTTACAAAATTAGAATAATAATATAAGCATAGTTAGAATATACAAAATTTGTTACAATAGCTCAAACTCTATCGTGAATATCCTAAACCAATCTGATAATCTATGCAATCTAAGGGTCAACATTAGAATCTTACCGAACAAAATCATACAGTGGTGCAGTTCATAAGTAATCCAGATAAGTTAGCTATGCAAGAATGCACTGTTATCTTTTACGGAATAGTGCACATGTGGATAAACAAGTCTTCAATAAGGAAACAATTTAAATTGGAATTGGGAGGCCGTTATACTATACAATACAAAATATCAATTATCAACAAAGAAAAGAAACTTGATAGTGTAATAATATCTCACCAAGTTAACATATCAGTGAACACTTGTACCTGACTCGCAGCTTCCAAACTTACTACCAGTGAGGTGAACACTTTTACCTGACTCGCAGCTTCCAAACTTCGCGAATAGGTTAAACTATATTTTCTGGAAACCAAGGTGGAGCAAGGATAATTGGGAGAATTTTTCTGTAATTATTCAACAGTTAATTATAATGTCAATACCAATTTTTAAGTTGATTTGAAAGAATGGGAGGATATGTGCAAAAAAGAAATGTTTTTATACGACACCCTTCTTCCACCATCAAAGCAATCTCCAACCGCAAATGGAAATAGGAAATCCTTGCCTTGCCATAGCTAAACCCAAACCCGTAGATGTGGTCATCATCCTAACCCCATTCTCAATCTCACAATCATCCACCAAAACAATCAGCTGCTCATCCATTTCCCCATCAGACCCTGAGTTGAGAAAAAGGCCAATTGGCTCAAAACTAATACCAAATCCAAATTCAATGCGCAAAATCGACTAATTAACATAATAGAAGATTCGGAGTGGGCGTGGGGGCTCTGAAGAGGGCGTGCTGTGAGAACCAAATGAGTGACCTGATGGATGGAGCAAGTTAACACGGTTGTTAAGGAACAACGGAGGATTTGAAAAAGTAACCGCTACAAACTAGCTAGAGTCTAGGAAAGCTATGTAAAGTAAAGCAGTAAAGAAAGCATAAAAGATAAAAAGAATTAAAATTTGATAAAGGAATTTGGGGGTTGGATGCCCTCCTTACTTGGGCGTATTTTCGTCCCTAGAAAGAGCCCAAGTAAACCGAACTCTCCCACTTTCTCATTTTCGTGCGCCAACTCCTCCTTGGAATCCGGCCACGCTGTAACACCCCGGTTTTTGGTCACCCAGGTCGGGATGTCACCGCCACACCTCCCTAGCAAGACACGGTTTCTCCGAGCTTGCTAAGGAGATGCAAGGCTATGGTTTTTCAGAATTTAAAACATTCAAACAGCCCATTTGTATATAATTTAAAAATTAATACATCAAAGTTGCAGCGGAAAATAATATTTACATAAGAACAATGCAGCGGAATTTAAATATAGCCAACACGGCCAGAATACGGGTTAAACAGGCCCGTTCATGCAAGATCTAGTTTAATACAAAAATTCAAAATAATATATCATCCCAAACTTCCCGTGTATGCATATGACGATGCATAATTCTCAACTCTGAAAGAAAAAGAATTAAAAATGGTTTGGTCAGCAAAAACTTGCTGAGTAAGTTAACACAGACATGATTATGAGGTTTCAAAGCCTTTAATTAAATTTAAAAACATGTGCATAATATTCATGATTCAATTTATCCAACTAATAATAATTTAATTGCATAATTTAAAAGACAAGGGTTTCCATAAGATCATAATTCAACAATATGATAAAATAATCGCAAGACATAATTTAAAGGCATAATTTAAATAAGGAAACTATTTAAGTATTTCAGAATTTCACTATCCCTCTTTTATTCGATATAATCTAGTATAATTTATTCTTGGGGAATCGAACCCGCAAGAAAACAAACAATCGCCCTTGGGGAATCGAACCCGCAAGAACTCACATACATCCTAGGGAATCGAACCCGTAGGAATCAACACATATTCTGGGGAATCGAACCCGCAGAAAGACACACCCTGGGGAATCGAACCCGCAAGGTTTGACACGGACATCATGGGGAATCGAACCCGCAGGAGAACATACAATCGCCCTTGGGGAATCGAACCCGCAAGAACTCAAACACACCCTGGGGAATCGAACCCGCAAGGTTTGACACAGACATCCTGGGGAATCGAACCCGCAGGTCAACAAGTTTCGCAAATTTCACAAGTTTCATCAAGAGTTCAAGATTTGACTCGGTCAACCACCGTTTAATCCAAAATGCGTCTAAAATCAGATTTAATTTCAAAAATTCCGAAATTTCGCGTCTGACTCCAAAACGTCAAGATCTACAACTTTCGTGTTTTAACTTTTTCAATCCGAGATACCTAAATAGGTCAAAAACACTAATTTTCACAGAAGTATAAATCTGTCCGAATTTCCTAGGTCACAGTTTAGAGATTTCGAATTCTACCATAGCAAATCAACTCCAAAATTAACGAAATTTGACAGAGATCATCTTAAGACATATATCTACAACTTTCATGTTCAGCAAAAGATCTAATTCATCCTATTTCTATTGTCAAAAACGCCAACAAGTTCGGGCCAAGAATCTGTCAAGATTTCAAGATCCACATCCTAGCAGTTCGGTTTCGGGTGAATTTCGTATATCAAATCATCACGAAAAATTCTGAAAATTTACGGAGGTGTTCTTAACGCATAGATCTACAACTCTTATGTTCAACGCTAAGCCTAGATCGGTCTAGATCCAAGGTAGAAATCACCAACAAGTTCAAACTAAAGTTCTGTCACCGTTTCAAGATCTAAACTCAAGGCAGGTCGGTTTGTGGTCATTTTTGATATCAAAACACGATGAAAAATTATGAAAATTTTACAGTACATAGATCTATGTCTTAGGAACGTTTTTTGTGTTTTAAGTTTTTCCGTTTGAAGTCGTTTTAAGGTTCGGAAAAATTAGACAAAACTGTTACGCTGTTAAAAATCACGTATGGACAGATTTACGAAAGATTTGCTCAAGTTTCTAGATTTGAATATTTTTACTACTCCCAAAACCGTGTAAGTGTTAACTTACTGATTTACGGATGTCTCGGCTCGATGATTCGGAGGCGTGGCTTCCACGTTCTTCGTTCTCCCTCCGAGATCGTTCGTTTTTCCTCAACGCGTCCGGATCGGGGTTTAGAAAGAAAAGAATCGAAGTTAGAATCCGTTTTCGGATTGAAACGTGAAAAGATTTATCGGACTAGAGCTTACCACAACGTTTGAAGATCCTTGGATTTTCGTCCAAAGCTGCTGCCTCCGTTTGGTGCTTTCCGTCGACTCCGAATTTAGGGTTTCGAACGTATAGATGGTTGTAGGGTTTTGTAAACTTGTTTGGGGCTCCCAAGGGGGTTTATTTATAGATATTTAAGACCTAGGGCGTCCAAGATCTGACCCCAAGCGTCTTGAGTCGAGATATGTTCAACCGAAAGTCGAAAAATCCGCGTTCGGGCGAGAAAATCGCGGAACGGCCGCAACTGCCAAGTGGCGCGCTCTTGGCGCGGTGAACCCCTAAAGACCGCGCGGCGACCGCGCCGTCCTGGCCCGGACTTCGGTCTGGGCCGGGTCGTGCGATCCGTCGGGCGTTTCCTCCTCTCTTTCGGACTTCTATCCCTCTATGTTCCCGGATTCGGATTTCCGGGGTATCTTCGGCCTCCGATTTCCTATCTTAATTTTATTCGGACCTAAATTTATGTTTGGACTCGAGTTATTGAGCCCATCGATGTTGGGTTTCCGTGTACCCATTTATTCGATTAAATTGTCTTTGGCTTCCCGGGTTTTCGGAATTTTGTTTTCTTTTAAATTTAAATTCCATTTCTCATCTTTTATGATTCTTTATCCATTTATCATTTTTATTATATTTATTTATTTATTTATTTAATTTATTGTATTTATTTTATGTTGGAAAATTCTCGGGTATTACAGTCTACCCTCCTTAAGAATCAACTTCGTCCTCGAAGTTGTGTTTCGGCTTTCCTCGTGCTAAGGTCTTGTGTTTGTTTTATTATTTTGTGACTGAACTTAGAATTAAAACTTCTAAGCTGCCTATGTTCCCGGTAAAGGGATCAAGCCATAACGTAGTTCAAAACAATTTGAATATGTTTATTTATTCATTCGGAATACATATCGTCAAAAATAAATGTCTATTTTACGGGGTATTACATCCTCTCCCCCTTAGGACTTCAGTTATGTCCCCATAACTGCCTACTTATTATTCTCTTCCTTGATCTTCTTGTTGAGGGTTTACCAATTCTATCCTCTTCTCAATCATCTCCTCACGAACATCACATTCTCTAATCATGTGGTCTTCCCCACCACATCTATAACAAGTCCCGCGTCTTGGGCACTCGCGCACCAGGTGGGCTTGGTGGCACTGTGGGCAACGTGGTACGACTGTACGACGTATGCCATTTCTCCCATTATAGAAATCCTTATTATCGTTCCCATCTTGTCCACCGTTATTGCTCCGATTCTTCTTCTCAACTCCTTGCGAGTCCTTGCTCGTCTCCCCATTTTCCTTACGCTTCAGTTGCTGGACTCGATCAATTGCTATAGCTCGATCATAAACCGTCTGCAGGTTCGTGAATTGTCCTACTGCAAGTATCTCCCGGATACTAAGGTTCAGACCCATCTCGAATTTCTGAGCCTTGTCAGAGTCGGTTGGTACTATCCTCGTAGCAAATCGTACTAACTCCTTAAACCGGGTGTAATACTCCTGCACCGTCCGTCCCTCTTGCTTCAGTGATAAAAACTCTTCGTACATTGCCGCCTTGGTGCTCATGGGGTAGAATCGGTCCCTTAAATCCTCCTTAAGTTTAGTCCACGAATAAGCTTCTTCAGCTTCCTCTAAATCCCTCTGGAGGTCTTGCCACCACTCATCGGCTTCGCCTCCTAAGTAGTAGGTTGCTACTCGTGTCTTTGCCTCATCAGGACATTTGATAGTAGTAGGTTGCTACTCGTGTCTTTGCCTCATCAGGACATTTGATAGCATCCAAGAGCTTATCAAATGTACGGATCCACCCCTCTAGTTTGGCGGGATCCTCCTGCCCATCATAACGTGGTGGTTGATAGGGATTCACCAACGCTAGATAGTTGGTTTGAGCTACGGGCGGAGTTACTGCTGCAGATGTCCTATGCACCTCCGCATTTCCTAATGCTACTAGGAATCCCTCTATCGTTTTTAAACGTGCTTCCATATTATTGGGCGCTTGAGGCACTTGCTCTCCTAGGTTCTGAGGACTTTCACTGTTGTTGGGCGTGTTGGAAAGGTTAGCGTCAGTGCCGTTTGGACTCACCTTCCTTGGTTTCCTCCTAGGCGCCATTTTCTGTTATCACGTGTATAGATTAGCTTATCTTGGTTTAGGTAGATCGCTCGAATGAGACGTTTCGTAAATTTCTGATTTCAATTTTCAGGTTTGCTGTTTGGAAATCCAAACAAGATTTTTGGAATAAAGAGTGTTTTAATAAAACTTGATTTTCTCGTTGTTCCATAGGAGGAAGTTTTCTAATTTGTACAAGGGTAGGAATGGCTAAGGTCGAGGATTGTTATGATTAGGCGAACGCATAGATGAACGCGATCTAAAACTAAGGCAGGATCAGTATCTAGTTATTGTTTCTAATTCGATGTCATGCCTCAAGATTATATTGGTGTAACAAGAGATCTAGGTTAAACTTCGCCAAGATTCTAAGTTCAACTTTTCCAAGATTCTAAGTTCAAATTCGCCAAGATTCTAAGTTAAAATTCGCAAAGATTCTAAGTTCATAGGAGAGATGCAACATGCAAATGCAATGATGATTTCCCCCCAAAAATAATTTATGCACTAAATATATATATATTTTTTTTTCCCATGGGTTTTAAAATAAAAATTTCTCCATGGAAATAATACTTTAAAATTTAAAATAATAGTCAAAATATTATAGTAGATTAAAAATAATAAGGGTTTAAAAATAATAGTTTAAAAATAAGAACAATAGTTTTAAAAATATTCCGGGCTCTGATACCACCTTGGTATCAGATATTTTCTTTAAAATAAATAGCTTTAAAATATTCTGGGCTCTGATACCACCTTGGTATCAGATATTTTCTTTAAAATAAATAGCTTTAAAATATTCTGGGCTCTGATACCACTCTGTAACACCCCGGTTTTTGGTCACCCAGGTCGGGATGTCACCGCCACACCTCCCTAGCAAGACACGGTTTCTCCGAGCTTGCTAAGGAGATGCAAGGCTATGGTTTTTCAGAATTTAAAACATTCAAACAGCCCATTTGTATATAATTTAAAAATTAATACATCAAAGTTGCAGCGGAAAATAATATTTACATAAGAACAATGCAGCGGAATTTAAATATAGCCAACACGGCCAGAATACGGGTTAAACAGGCCCGTTCATGCAAGATCTAGTTTAATACAAAAATTCAAAATAATATATCATCCCAAACTTCCCGTGTATGCATATGACGATGCATAATTCTCAACTCTGAAAGAAAAAGAATTAAAAATGGTTTGGTCAGCAAAAACTTGCTGAGTAAGTTAACACAGACATGATTATGAGGTTTCAAAGCCTTTAATTAAATTTAAAAACATGTGCATAATATTCATGATTCAATTTATCCAACTAATAATAATTTAATTGCATAATTTAAAAGACAAGGGTTTCCATAAGATCATAATTCAACAATATGATAAAATAATCGCAAGACATAATTTAAAGGCATAATTTAAATAAGGAAACTATTTAAGTATTTCAGGATTTCACTATCCCTCTTTTATTCGATATAATCTAGTATAATTTATTCTTGGGGAATCGAACCCGCAAGAAAACAAACAATCGCCCTTGGGGAATCGAACCCGCAAGAACTCACATACATCCTAGGGAATCGAACCCGTAGGAATCAACACATATTCTGGGGAATCGAACCCGCAGAAAGACACACCCTGGGGAATCGAACCCGCAAGGTTTGACACGGACATCATGGGGAATCGAACCCGCAGGAGAACATACAATCGCCCTTGGGGAATCGAACCCGCAAGAACTCAAACACACCCTGGGGAATCGAACCCGCAAGGTTTGACACAGACATCCTGGGGAATCGAACCCGCAGGTCAACAAGTTTCGCAAATTTCACAAGTTTCATCAAGAGTTCAAGATTTGACTCGGTCAACCACCGTTTAATCCAAAATGCGTCTAAAATCAGATTTAATTTCAAAAATTCCGAAATTTCGCGTCTGACTCCAAAACGTCAAGATCTACAACTTTCGTGTTTTAACTTTTTCAATCCGAGATACCTAAATAGGTCAAAAACACTAATTTTCACAGAAGTATAAATCTGTCCGAATTTCCTAGGTCACAGTTTAGAGATTTCGAATTCTACCATAGCAAATCAACTCCAAAATTAACGAAATTTGACAGAGATCATCTTAAGACATATATCTACAACTTTCATGTTCAGCAAAAGATCTAATTCATCCTATTTCTATTGTCAAAAACGCCAACAAGTTCGGGCCAAGAATCTATCAAGATTTCAAGATCCACATCCTAGCAGTTCGGTTTCGGGTGAATTTCGTATATCAAATCATCACGAAAAATTCTGAAAATTTACGGAGGTGTTCTTAACGCATAGATCTACAACTCTTATGTTCAACGCTAAGCCTAGATCGGTCTAGATCCAAGGTAGAAATCACCAACAAGTTCAAACTAAAGTTCTGTCACCGTTTCAAGATCTAAACTCAAGGCAGGTCGGTTTGTGGTCGTTTTTGGATATCAAAACACGATGAAAAATTATGAAAATTTTACAGTACATAGATCTATGTCTTAGGAACGTTTTTCGTGTTTTAAGTGTTTCCGTTTGAAGTCGTTTTAAGGTTCGGAAAAATTAGACAAAACTGTTACGCTGTTAAAAATCACGTATGGACAGATTTACGAAAGATTTGCTCAAGTTTCTAGATTTGAATATTTTTACTACTCCCAAAACCGTGTAAGTGTTAACTTACTGATTTACGGATGTCTCGGCTCGATGATTCGGAGGCGTGGCTTCCACGTTCTTCGTTCTCCCTCCGAGATCGTTCGTTTTTCCTCAACGCGTCCGGATCGGGGTTTAGAAAGAAAAGAATCGAAGTTAGAATCCGTTTTCGGATTGAAACGTGAAAAGATTTATCGGACTAGAGCTTACCACAACGTTTGAAGATCCTTGGATTTTCGTCCAAAGCTGCTGCCTCCGTTTGGTGCTTTCCGTCGACTCCGAATTTAGGGTTTCGAACGTATAGAAGGTTGTAGGGTTTTGTAAACTTGTTTGGGGCTCCCAAGGGGGTTTATTTATAGATATTTAAGACCTAGGGCGTCCAAGATCTGACCCCAAGCGTCTTGAGTCGAGATATGTTCAACCGAAAGTCGAAAAATCCGCGTTCGGGCGAGAAAATCGCGGAACGGCCGCAACTGCCAAGTGGCGCGCTCTTGGCGCGGTGAACCCCTAAAGACCGCGCGGCGACCGCGCCGTCCTGGCCCGGACTTCGGTCTGGGCCGGGTCGTGCGATCCGTCGGGCGTTTCCTCCTCTCTTTCGGACTTCTATCCCTCTATGTTCCCGGATTCGGATTTCCGGGGTATCTTCGGCCTCCGATTTCCTATCTTAATTTTATTCGGACCTAAATTTATGTTTGGACTCGAGTTATTGAGCCCATCGATGTTGGGTTTCCGTGTACCCATTTATTCGATTAAATTGTCTTCGGCTTCCCGGGTTTTCGGAATTTTGTTTTCTTTTAAATTTAAATTCCATTTCTCATCTTTTATGATTCTTTATCCATTTATCATTTTTATTATATTTATTTATTTATTTATTTAATTTATTGTATTTATTTTATGTTGGAAAATTCTCGGGTATTACACACGCCCCTTCATATTCTTCATATTCCATTATCTTTTAATCCTTGCCTTTTTTCTCATTCTTGTACATTTCCACATTCTTTTCGTAATCATTTTCCTCCATCTCAATGGCGCAACCAACTCTCTCGCCTTCTTCCCTAAAAAGCAAGAATGTTGAAGACTCTTTCGTCGATAAATCTTTCCTTCGTCTTACTGATGAAGGCTTCACTACTCTCGGGCCTCTGGCGACTTCCGTCGAAGCCGTTGCTTCTGTTTCTACTTTTTTTGGTGATTCGAAGACGATCCCCTTGTTTTCGGATTATTTCTCCGCTAAACTTTTTAGTCCCCTCAGTACTTGGCCCATCGTGACTTCTGAATATACTGCTTGGTATGAACGGTTACGTCCTTACTGTGAGCCGATTTGGTCGTCCACGGGTATCAATCATCTGATTAAGTTGAGTGTTCAACCCTTTCCTTCTGAATATCGGCACATTCAAGCCCTCCTCTGTTTCTGGAATTCTTCCATCAACTGTTTTTGCTTTCCCTGGGGTATGATGACTCCGACTATTGAAGATGTTAAGCTTTTTTTGGACTTGCCCTCTCTTGGAAAACACTTTTTGGGTGTTACTGGTTCTGAAAAACCCTCAACGAAGTCCACTGGCTATTCTTCGGGGCTTACTTTCGCCCTATGGATTACTCGGTATTGTGGTACTAAGTCTGAACTTCTCAAGATGGAACCCGTGGCTTTTATGATGCATTTCCTTAGCCGATTTTTTTGGTGTGCGCCCGCCAAGAATGTTATCCTTGAAACTTACTCTTTGGCCAAGTCGCTCATGGAGGATACTCATTTGCCTCTTGCCGACTACTTCTTAGTCCATTTGTACTCCGGCATTTCGTCCCAGGTACATGGATGGGCTGATGGTCATCTCAACAGGTCTCATGGCCCTCTTTGGTTTCTCCATCTTTGGCTCGCCTGGCATTTTAGAGATATTTCTGGTTTCGAGCCCCAGTCCTTTGATACCACTCCTCCTTCGGGCAATGACCTTCTTGGGGTCCGTTTTCCCGACATGCGTATCGAACAATGGATCTACTATTTTATGAATAGACCCCCCTTGACTCCTCTTCTTGCTGTCTTTATTCTGGTTCTTCTAACAGTTGGGTTCGGCTATCGGTGTTCCCCCTTTCGGTGCGTCTCTCTTGAAGCCGTTGGCTCAGGTCTGGAACGCTTGTATCGTTCTCGTCATATCTTCAACTGTTCACTGTTCGTTCCTTCTGATCATTCTATCCTCTCTGAAGTTTACAATCCTCATCTGGTCTGCCGGCAGTTCGGTTTTGCTCAGGATGTGGTCCTTCCTCTTCGTGGAGACCCGAATCGGTATAGTAAATCCTTTAAAGGATTCGGTCCAGAGGAGAGCCGTCACCTTTGCCGAACATGGGCTCTCCGAATTTGTAATTTTGAAGTTCGTTCGTTCGATGTTTGCCCTGGTCTGTCGACAAAGCGTTTTGATGACTGGTGGGAAAAAGTTCTTTCTTGTGCTAATTTCGGGACTGACTTGCAGCCCCTACTCATTTCTCGCGGTTTCCAGGTATTATGATGTTTTCCGTTATCGGATCAGCCCCCGATTACTCCTGTTCTTCTCAAGAGGATGATCCTTTACTTCCTTTGCTTAGTAAGTCTTTTCGATTTCTTACTTTATATACCGTGTGTCTTTCTCAGACTTTTCCTCCATTTTTCCTTATCTCGCAGGAGCTTTGGACGATATCTCGTCACATACTTCGTCCGCTCCTGCTGCTTCCTCGAAGCGAAAGCGTACTGCTCCGGGCTCGGAAAAGTCGAAAGGCGAACCTGCCTCCAAGGCTCGAAGACGGTCAACTCGTTCGCCTCTCACTGGATCGGTTGCGTCAGCTGATCAGGTTTCCTGCGGTTTTCCCCCTTATTATTTTAAGTTATTCATTGTTGTTTTACTGATACTCATTTCCTTTCCTCCTAGGCTCACCCGGCTGCAGGCTTCTCTAGCCCCTCTGTGTCGCCTGATCATTCGCCTGGCCCGGATGACATGCCACGTCGTCGGACTATTTCTGATTCGGCCCTTGATCCCATTGATGAGACTTCGGCCGTTGTTTCTGGTATGCTTCCTTCTTCGTCAGTTGGCCTAGGGCCAAGCTCGATCCCTAATATTCTTGGGGCTGGTGATGTTGATTTAGCTATCCCTGATCTGACTGTTTCCTTGGTGGCTGCTCTCCCTTCCCCCTCTACTGTTTCTATTCCTGACCCCTCCCTTGCCTGTGTTCGACAAGAAGGGATATCCCTTAGTGATGTTACTCCTTCTTCTCCTTTTCCAGATAGGAGTATTTTAGATGACTTCTTTTCCCCCTCCTTTTCTCTTCGTTCGTCGGAATTTCCTAATTCTTTCAGGGCTTGTTTGGACAAATTGGATCGTCTGATTACTTGTCAGTCGGATGCCCTTTCGGTTCAAACCAAGCTTATTCTCCTGCTTCTTTCCCATATCAAGCAGTCCTTCTTTGAAGAGCTTCTTACCTCTGGTCTGGAAGACGCTCACCAGGCGATGTTCACCTGTATTTTACCTATGGACTTAGAGCTTCCGAATATCCTGGCCACTCGTAAAAGACTTGAAGATGAACAGGCCTCTCTCACCCTTCACAAATTGGAGTTTGATAAGCATGCTTCCGATTATCGGGCATATATGGATAAATTGTCGGCCAACGGCAATCTTAAACTCAAGTACTCGGAAGACCTCTCCGCCATCGATCTAGAAATTAGCCGACTCCAGCATGAGGCACGAGGCGTGAGGAATGCCCTGGCTGAGGTGGACAAGGAGTCGGCTCACCTGCAATGCCTTGTTAAGCAGCTTCATAAATCTGCCTAGGCTCCAAGAAATAAGCTTGCAAGTCTCCAACAAGAGATGGGTTATCTTTCCCTGAGGACTTCTTTTAGCGACGTAGTCATCGGCATTTTCCATGGTTTGTGGTCGGACACTCAAACTGTGGTTGATAGAATCCGATCTACTGCGGCCCAACTCCACTCTGTACCTGATACTTCCACGGTCTCTGATAACCCTGTCATTGGTCCTTCTGTAGAGAATAATCCAAATGATCCTGTTAATATTTAATTTGTTCTTTTGACCAAGATAGTATGTGGTGATTACGTCCTTCTTCTGTTTTGATGAACTTTGTCTTTCTCTTCTTTTTTCCTTAGATGTTCAGCCTGGAGTTCTTCAAGATGCTTTTGAGCATCTTCTCTTATCTCAGCCCGATGACCCTCAGGTCTCGGCTGAAGCTGAAGCTCGGTCATTTCAAGAATTTCAATTGGCCTTGAATTCTGCGACTGTCCGAAATTCGGCCGTTGTTTCCCCTCGCGGTTTTGACGACGATATTGCTTATGACTTGAGTGGAGATTGAGATTTCTCTATTGTTGTTGTTACTCGAATATTGTTGTTATGACTCTTTTGAATTCTCCTTTTTCGGCTGGATTTTGATGTATCATTTTGTGTACTCTTAGACTTTCTCTCTTTCTTTAGCCGATTTTTCGTACTCTTGATCGGCCTGTTATCTAATGTTTGTCTTTTGTGAATTACTGCATCTGTTTTCCCGTAACCTCCGGGATTTTTCTTTGGCAGAGCAATATTCTCTGCAACTTTATTGGAACTCCTGAAACGTCTTTTCTATTATTAATGCTTCTCTCTTTACGTTTCTACCTTTGCTATAAATGACATTTCCTTAGTATTCTATAAATACCAGCATCTTTTCCTTTTCCATCACAACACCTTGCAATGCTTGTTATAATTCACTCGATGCGTTTCATTCCTTTTTCTCCCTGGCCTCCGTGGCATACTAACTCTTCATTTGAATCCTTATTCATGACACGAAACCCCTCTTCTGTGCGGTACGAGTCCAGCTAATCTTTTTATCGCCACCCTGATGCGGAAGAGGTTCTCTCAACAATTTTCCTAACATATGTTGCGACGGTCATGTTCAGGCTTCGTCTTGTCTCTTAATATTGATATGACCTGTCGTACCCCTCCTTATGTTGATCCCAAGATTTTGGATGAACGAACTGTAGTTGTATCTTCCTATGGGACCATATAATTCTTTTTGCTCCGAAGGGTACAGCTTACGGACTTCCCTTCTACCATGCATGCTTAGTGGGGTGTTTTTTGTTGGAGCAAAAGCTTATCCTGATCAAGGGGCTGGCTTCATTAGCACAGCCATTTTTGATCTCGCCGGCGGGAAGGATTTGGACTTGGGAATGAATGTTGGGTGTCTTCCATTTCAGATCCCACTGGCCTTCATCCCTTCCCTGCCTTATTAGACTAGGACGTTTCCCTTGTATATTGTAATTTCGGACTATCGACGCCGCTTTCGGCCGAAGTAGCTCTTCTTTGTAATGTTCGTCCATTGCAATAAAAATATTTACTCTTTTTGCTTGATGATTACTCCCAGACTGAAGCATAATATTTCTTAATGTATCCCGCATTGACTGGATTTGACATTTGTTCTCCATTCTCGTCCACTAACATGTATGCTCCATTTGGCAACTTCGTCTGAACAATAAACGGCCCCTCCCAATTGGGGCTCCACTTTCCTAATCGGCCATCCTTCTGTTTGGGTGGCCATATAACCTTCCACACTAAATCACCAACTTCAAATCGCTTGACACGAATTCGCTTATTGTACCAATTGGCCACAATATCTTTATTTTTCTGCAAATTTTCAAATGCTTGCACTCGATCGGAATTGACATCCCATAATTCATTTTTCATTGAGCGATCGTACTGTTTGGCTGACATCAAATCTGCTTGGCTTGTTCTTAAAGTCGGTACTGTTATTTCGGCTGGAAGTACTGCATCCATCCCATATGTCAGCCGAAATGGCGTAATTCAGTGGCTGAAGTCTTAGCGTTTCGATAAGCCCACAACGCCTGGGGCAACTTATCATGCCACTTCCTTGGCTGATCTTCGATCAGCTTCTTTATAATTCCTATCAGTTTCTTGTTTGTGGCTTCTGCCTGCCCATTTCACTGTGGATAATATGGTGACGAATGCACGATCTTTATTCCGTATTCGTCTTCAAAGGCCTTGACTTTTTCTCCCACAAATACTGTTCCTCTGTCTGTTAGAATCGTCTGTGGGATCCCGAATCTGTAGATCAATTGTCTCTTAATAAACTCAATAACCTCTTCTTGAGAAATGCTAACATATGCCTGAGCTTCGGCCCATTTCGTAAAATAGTCCATTGCCATTAACACAAACTCATGCCTTTTTGAAGAAGAGGGATGAATCTTTCCGATGATGTCCATAGCCCACCCTCGAAATGGCCATGACTTAATCATTATATGTAGCTCTTCGGCCGGTAACTTCTGAATCGGCCCATACTTTTGACATTCACGGCACCCTTTGGCATATTTCTCACAATCTGTTCCCATATTCGGCCAATAATATCCTAGCCGAATGATACTCCATTTCATCGATTTTCCTGCACGATGTGCGCCGCATATTCCCTCATGCACTTCTCCCATCACTCTTTTAGCATATTCTTCTCCGACACATCTGAGTAGTACTCCATCGATGGCTCGCTTGAAGAGTAGTCCTCCTATTATTATGTAGTCCATCGCCTTCTGTTTTTCGGCTGGATTAGCTTCAGATGGATCTTCCAACGTTCGTGCAACCTCTTTTATCCATTCGGCCTTTTCTGTTTCGGCCAAACGTATTTCCACGTTTCCTGCTGTCGGCATTAGCCGATATCTAGCTGCATGTTGAGCCAATTCATTGGCTAATTCGTTCTTTTCTCTTGGATGTATTCGATGTATACCTCGTCGAATTCTTCCAATAAACCAATTGCTTCTTCGTACAATCTGATCAACTGAGAACTTTTTACCGAAAAATCCCCTAGCAGATGCTGAATAAGCACTTGCGAATCTCCTTTGATTATAATAGCTTTTACTCCTTCTTCTATCAGCCGTTGTAATCCCAAAATCAACGCTTTGTATTCTGCTTGGTTATTGGTATAGGAATTCGGCAATTGTACGGAGTATTTGTATACCTTGCCCTCCGGCGTATGTAGTGTGAACCCTGCCCCAACTCCTGAGGCGGCCTTGGAACCATCAAACATCATCGTCCACGGATGCAGATATACTATCCCTATTTCGTCTATCTCTTTCGGCCTGACTTGTTCTTCAATATTATCGGATATTGAAGGCATCGCATGATCGGCCAGAAAATCGGCTACAATTTGTCCTTTCATAGCCCTGAGTGGTTGATATTTCAAGTCATGTGCGTTTAATTTCATGGCCCATTTGGCCATCATTCGGCTGTTGATCGGATCATTCATCAAGATTTTGACTATATCAACCGAAGCCACCACTATCACTTGCCTTGGTTGGATATAATATTCTAGCTTCTGGCATGCATGATAAACACTTAAACACAGTTTATGAATCGGCAAGTACCTTAGTTCTGCGTCCTTAAGGATTCGGCTCAGGTAATAAATCGTCCGATCTCTTCCTTCATCGTCTTCTTGGGCCAGTAATGCTCCAACAGACTATTCGGCCGCTGCTATATATAGCTTTAATGGTCGGCCCAAAATCGGAGGGACCAACACTGGTGGATTTATCAAAGCCTGTTTCAGTTGTTCAAAGGCTCCCTGTTGATCGACTCCCCATTTGAATTCCTCTTCTTTCTTCAGTCTTAGTAGATCGGTTATTGGTTTTGACTTCCCAGCCGCATTTTTTAAGAATCGTCTCAGGAAACCGATCTGTCCAAGGAATTTTTGCAGACTCTTCTTATCACGTGGAGGCCTAGTTTCCTGGATGGCTCTGGTTCTGTTTGCATCGCCTTCTATGTCTTTATTGTGTACCAGGAACCCAAGAAAATTCCCTGCTTGCACTCCAAAAGCACACTTGGCTGGATTCATTTTAACTCCATGTAGCCTCATTTTCGCAAATACTCTTTGCAAATCGTCCAAATGGCTTTCCGCATCTTTGGATCTGACCATGCCGTCATCGATGTAGACTTCTACGCAGTCTCCTATCAGATCATGAAAGACATAGTTCGTGGCCCTCTGATACGTAGCTCCTGCATTCTTCAAACCGAATGGCATCACTACCCATTCATATATCCCAATAGCTCCAGGGCATCTGAATGCAGTTTTGTGCACATCTTCTTTGGCCATAAAAATTTGGTTGTATCCGGAATATCCGTCCATAAAAGATAACATTCCCTGTTTTGCGGCCGAATCAATTAACAAATCGACAATAGGCATCATGTATTCAACTTTGGGAGTGGCTATATTAAGATTTCTGAAATCAATACAGACTCTCAATTTCCCATTCTTCTTTATTACAGGAACAATATTCGACAACCACTTCACATACTTAGCTGGTCTGACAAATCCGGCCGCTAACAATTTTTCTATTCTTCTTTTATTTTTGGGACTATTTCGGGCGCTGCCCTCCTGGCCGGTTATTTATGCGGCCTAAACCCTTCTTTGATTGGTAGTCTGTGCTCCACGATGGACCGTTCCAATCCTGGCATCTCTGTGTAGTCCCATGCGAAACAATCTTTGAACTCAATTAACACCTCCCTGAATCGGCTCGTCATTTGCTGATCTAGATTTGCACTCAGCGGGATCTCTCTTGGGTGCTCATCTGTGCCAACGTTGACCATTTTCAGGGGATCTTGAGCTTTGAAATATGGTGTTCATTTTGGAATAGCATCCATGAGTTCACTCCAACTTGCTTTCTCACTTGAAGATCCGAGTTCGGTTGATTCGGACTCGACCGTCTCCTTAGTTTCTTCATCCATTATTTACTTTCTTCAGCATCCGGCCGTACGTCGGCCTGATACCTGACCTCGAACCCCAAGCCTGTCCAATCGCATTCAACGACCTGCGGGTATCGTTCCCCTACCACCGCTAGGAATGGTTGTATGGGCTCTTCGTATAACACCGCATCAATTCGGCCAGCCGTGCTGACTGGAAATGGAGGTTGATCACCATCCACTTCTTCGACTGTGCCATCCTTTTTCCAAAACCATATCTTCTGATGAATTGTCGATGGCAAACATCTAGCTGTATGGATCCAGCATCGGCCTAATAGGGCCGCATACGGGACCTCTACATCTACTACAAAGAACATAGTCGAAATCGAGATTGTTCCGACCGTTACATCAACTAAGATACACCCTTCGACCGCCGTTTGTGCTCCCACAAAACTTAATACTTTCATCCTTGTGGGCAATAAATCGTCCTTTGAGCGGCCAATCTTTGTCAGTGTAGATAATGGCATAATGTTGACGGTTGCTCCACCATCGACAAACATTCTCCTTAGTGGTCTCCCGTTGACCCAGCCTTTGACATACAAGGGCCTCACATGCTGAGACATTTTTGCAGTCGGAGGTAAAATCGTGCTTGGCTGAGCTTCGGGGACAAATGCCTTGTACCATCTTCCATGATTTTCTCTACTTCGGCCTCAGGCCGAAGTGCTTCGTGTTTGCGAAACAGAAGTCCACTATGGGCTCTTCTTCGCCAAAGTATTCTCCTTCCTTCTGACAGAAAACCACAGCTGGTTCGGAATCGGACCAGTACTCTTCATTACTTGTTGTGGTTGTCCCTATCATATTTGCGCTAGACCCGAAGTCAAACTTGAACTGCCCGATTGAAAGTGTCAAATTAGTCGGGACGATGGTTGTCTTTGGCTTCCATTCCCTAGTTCGGACTGGTCTAGGTTTCCATTCTTCTTTTGATTTCGGTTGTTCATAGTCGACTTTTAGCTGGATTGCATTCGGCCGAAATTCAGTTTTATTTTTCAGCCGATCTTGTCCTTCTTTAGGCTCATAATCCCTTTCTCCCTTCCGTTCGGCTAATTTCACTCGAGCCGAAAATACTTTTTTGAGGATCCTTCCTTCAGATGAAGAACAATCGTCTGGGAAATCTTCCTCCATATGCATCATTTCGTACTTGATAATGGCCAAAATTGTCCATTATTTCCAATCCATTTCCGTGTCTGAGACGGACATTTTGATCGAAATCCCATCTTATTTCAATAAGAAAGCAGTTGAATTCGACAGATTGATGCAAGTTTATAAAAATATTAAGCTGGTAATGAAAGACACAAAACATGCAATTTTAATTGCATTTGTGTTAGAAAAATCCAAAAACATGAAAAAAGGAAAAAGAAAAGAAAAAGGAATGAAAAGATGGGCAAAAGAATAAGATAGCCCACAAAAATAAAAAAGATGGGAAAAAGAATGAAAATCCCACAAATTGAAATTTTGGTTAAGTGTTGAAGACCAATTCGGTCTATAAGCAATTCGACCTAAACCGAATTGCTCATTAGACCGAATTGCTGAAGAGAAGAAGAAAAAAAGAGAAGTGTTGAGGAAGAGAAGAGCAACCAATTCAGTCTGTGGCAATTCGGTCTAAACCGAATTGACCCCTAGACCGAATTGCACCATGGAAAGAAGAAGACTTTGAGCAGAACAGAAAAGAAGGAGTTCGATCCATGCAATTCGGTCTAGGCCGAATTGATTGCATAGATCGAATTGCCTCAAAGCAAAGAAGCCAAGCAGGAGCCATCTTCAATTCGACAAGGCCAATTCGGTCTACCCATAGACCGAATTGATGGATGAATACCACATTCCAGCTCAAGATCAAGAAGGAAGACCTCATGCAATTCGAATTGCATCAATTCGATCTAAACCGAATTAAATGAGGAGACCGAATCACATTCAAAATTGCAGCTGTGAAGCACGTGAGAAATGCATGATGGGCCGAGGGTTTCGAGAAGAAGTATAAAAGCTGACCTTCCTCAACACAAAAAGAGATTCCAATCCTTACACACTTGGACAGTTTGCTGGGAGACAAAAAGGAGCAGAAGGTTCTTCACCCCTTAAGGGTTAGGTAGGTAGTGTAGTTTAGTTAGTTTATTTTCATGCTTGTAATGTAGTTTTATTGCTTTTGAGCTTAGTTTATTTTTCATAGAAGCTTGTTACCACCCTTAGTGTAGCCATTTCCATAAACTTTAAATGCTTTGTAGTTAGAATGAACCCTACCTTCAAGCCAATGAATGGTTTTAGGGTTATTTACTGCTTTCAAGTGTCAATACAAGAAAGAATCCAGAAATGGGTTTTCATTTCAAGTGTTTGGCATTTATTTGATGCTTTCCTTAGCAATAAATGGTAGAATGTTTGTTTGTTTCAACTAGGTTACATTTATTATGTCCTAGTTGACTTACATTCTCAATAAATGTATGCTAGTGGGTTTTTGGCTTGATTTTACACCTTAGAGATTCAAATAAGTGCCCTTAGGTTTTAGACAATCTTAGGCTTGTTAGAATTTATTTTCATGCTTTTCAGTTGCTGTTTTAGTCTCTTTCGTTAGCTTATTGTTGCCTTAGATAATGTAGGTGTTCTTATTTTTTTAAGCATGTGTTCTTATTTGTTCAGTAGATGTTTAAGCTCTTGATCTTTGATTGCTTGTTTGTAGTTTTAAGGTTTGATTCATGCCAATACCTGTTAGCCACGTAACCTAGGTCTATTCTCCTTAAAAACACTCATTAGTGTGGCTGTGAGGTGACATTGATGTGAAATGAAAGATTTGGTAAATCTTATCCATCATGAACCACACAATGTAAACCGAACCTGCACTAATGAGAGAAAAGACATGCAATTCGATTTGAGGCAATTCGGTCTAGACCGAATTGCTCATGAGAATGGAATTGCATGGCAAAAATATTTGTTGAATGTTTTACCTAAAAATTTATATGCAATTCGATCTAGGCAATTCGGTCTATACCGAACTGCCCATGAGACCGAATTGCATAGCAAAAAGTGTTGTCTTCATGTGGTTTTCTAAGCAATTCGGTCTAGGTAATTCGGTTTAGACCGAATTGCTCATATAGACCGAATTGGCTTTGGAACCCACATTGTATGCATTTCATCCCCTCATGCCTTAGTTTATTTTATTGTTTCTACCAATTCGAATTGCCAATTCGGTCTAGACCGAATTGACTTGGCAATTCGAGTTACCCTCATTTTGGGGTAAATGCCTTAGC